>JAANIC010006441.1:599467-642527 GCA_017607545.1 Acromyrmex charruanus
TATATATATATATATATATATATATATATATACACATATATACATATTATATATTTTTTTTTAATTGGCAATTAAACTCGATAGAAGAACGTTTTAGCTTTAAGATTCTTTTTTTAATTGCAGTACGAGTTTCAGGAGTTATGAGCAATCAAAGTCATTGCTCCTTTTTACTGAACTCGCGAATAACTCCAAAGACAAAAAAATTGTAGGAACATAAAAAACGATTTTGTAAAGGAAATTTCGAATTTTCACGATGGAAGTCGAAAATATTCGCAAATTTTTTTTTATATATGTGACAAACCCACACAATGAGAAGAAAAATTTTATTTTAATTCTTAGTTTTCTAGGCTCGTGTAAAGAAGGCACGTCAGTGTCTCACGCCGTGTTTAGCGCCGAAACACTACCAGTGTCTCCAAATACGTAAAAATTATCAAATTCACATGAATTAAAAAATTATAACAACCTTTTAAAAGTATAGGTTTTATGAGCTTTAAAACCTTTTTTTTTTTCAATTTAAATATTGTTCATTTTTGACGAAGATATTGTATATATTGATATAGGGTAACTCCGGTATATACGCCGCACCTATCAAAAACTTAATTTATTAAGTATTATTTACTATGTTTATAGTAAACGAACTATATTAGTAAAAACTTTGTACTATCTATTACTATGAAAAAAATATTAGAAATCCGAAATATCTATTTTTCATATTAAAAAATAAACTTTTTGAAACCCTTGCATTTTTACCGTTCATCCCATAGAGATGGATATATGGCTACTCATAGGGGATGGGAGAGAGGGGGGGGGGATATACAGCTCATAAAAAATTTACAAATAATGCTTATAAATAAAACGTATAATGGCACAATAACTTATAAAATGTGTTTATAAAGTTTTGTTAAGGAATAAGGTAAATATGTATATGAAGTAATAAATAATAATTACAATCTTCCTACATATATTACAAATGTTATGACATATTTCATATAATGCGTTTATTGCATTTAATGCACTGAATGCAATCTGTGCACTTTTTGGGTAGCATACAATGTGCGCATAAATCCCGCTTGCTAAAAATGTCCCAAACAGGTGGAATATACAAGACAACAATCTAACAAAGAATACGAAAGCAAAGCACTTGTATTTTGTTACACAATACATATTTTACTATTCCACTACGCGTATGTACCATGAAATAATCACTAAGTCTTCTGCACGCCCTACATTAATCATTTTATGTAGATTATAATTTATGATGGCGTTACTTACTACAGTGACAAATTGATTCAACTTACAATAATTTCATTAATATTAATAGTCAGAAACTGAAATCATAACACAATATTAATATAACATAAAGGCATGTAACAGAGTAATTGTGGGAAAATTACCTCCATTCCTCTTTTTTTTTTTTTTTACTTCTGTGGCGTGAATCTCAGCGCGATGTATTTACCGGAGTTACCCTACAGGGTGTCCCGAAAATTTTTTCCAAGAGCTCTTGTGCAAATAGAGCTGACTAAACTGAGTCGAAAAATCCTCTACCATTTTGCAATTTTCACAATAGTTAACAAGATGTTAATTATTAAAAATTGTCGAATATTGGTCTTCAATAATTTTTTTCTCAAATATATGAACTTTACAAAAAAAACTGCAAGAGATAAAAATTGTTTATTTTTTTCATAGAATTTTAAGAATTTTTTTTTAATTTTTTATCAACTTTTTAGTACCGCATTTTCTTATTGACAACTATTTTTATTAACATGAAAAAATACGGTATTAAAAAATTCTCAGAATTTTATGAGAAAAAAATAAACAAGTTTTGTCTCTTGCTATTTTTCTGTAAAGTTGATAGTATTTGAGTAAAAAATTATAGAAGACTAATATTCAGCGATTTTTAGTAATTAATATCTTATTAACTGCGAAAATTGCAAAATGGTACAAAACTTTTCGACTCAATTTACCTATTCTATCTACACAGCGTTATAATTATGTAATCTACAGAGCGCTTGACAAAAAATTTCATGACACCCTATTTTGAGCTAACAAAATACCTCAGAACTTTTCCTTCAACAGAATATGCTAGAAATAATTTTCATACGTCTGTTTGCAGGCGCGCGTACACCAGTATCAGGCGCAGATATCAAAACTGCAACTGGAGAATGAGTCCATGCGTGGTCAATTACGCGGCCTGGAGGCAGCATGCGCCGGTGAAGTGCACGCCGCGCTGGTGGCACGTTTGGCAACCCTTGAAACAGAGCACGCAGCCTTAGCGCGAGACGCTGATGCCCAGCGTCGACAGTATGAGCGGTGCTTGGATGACGTCGCCAACCAGGTGGTCCGCGCTCTCCTATCGCAAAAGGTTCATTGCTATGCTCTCGTTACCACCCTTTCCTTTTCTCTATTTCTCATTTTGTCTCTTTTCGTCCTCTTCGAATGGCTCGTGTCCGTTGCGACGAAGATGTGCGCTCTGTGAATGCTATTATGTACATAAAATGCTGAAGAATTTGTGTATAAATTTTGAGATTATTATTTGGAAAATTTTAGAAAAGAAATTTCTTCAAGTGTAGCTTTGGAAAGATATTTCTTTTTGAGAACGATGTTGAAAATATACGATCAAGAGACACGATAGTGTCTCGCGCCAAATATATCTTGTATACGAAAGATTCTTACACACTTTGTTTAATTTTATACGAACTTCATTTCAATAAAATTTTATCTCTTTTTTTACTACGATTTATTTAGATTACTCAAATTATTACATATGTAGATAAATGTAACGTTTGAAGGCGGAGATTTTCAACTGTATAATAATCAGAATTTTTCACGCTTAGAAAAATAATAATGTCTGATTCGAACATAATAATCTTTTCAAAACTTATATATGATAACATTTAATATTTTCACTAATACATTATTTATTCTTCTTAAGTTTATACTGAAAGAAAAGATTGAATATGGCATAACATTTTTGATTGCAGCAAAAATTGGCTGCTGCAGCTAATTAAAAATGCTGTACCATATTTTGCCATCTAATTTGCTGCAGCAGCCAATCTTTTCTTTCAGTGTACAATAAAAAAAAATAAAATTTAATAGATTGTACAAATGGTATGCAATTCATATAAGTCTAGAAAATACGTATCTATTATTTTTCTAGGATTGTTAATATCTAATATCAATTTTTAAGTTTTACTTAGAATTGTTTTTTAAAAGGATTAAATCTGCTGCTAGCAAGCTTCTTTCCACTCGCTAATGCGCTTTTTAAACGACACATATTGAGTAAGAATACTGATAGCCATCAAATTGTTCTCAGGGTCTTAGGGAGGAAATAGGTGCATTGCAGAGACGTATACGAGAGCTTGAGGCTCAAAATCGAGCATTGTCAGGACTCTTGGCGCAGGCTGCCAGTCCTGAAAGCCCTACCGAACTTATCCAAGGAATTCTCGAGGCTGGTCCAGCCGCCCTGGTCGCCGCTTTAGGTCTGGACCCTTCCTGGATACCTCTCTCAAGACCGCGTTCCCTCAATTTGCAAATACCCGTGATGGCAACCACTAAGTGCCGACGTAGTAGACCTCTTGGTACTAATTATCTTTTATCACGATTAACATATTTGCTATAGAATCAAACGTAATTACAAGATACTGGAAAAAGTATCTGATTATATTAATTGAAATTCTGATTGAAAATAGACAAATCAAAATTTTCTGATTCATTTATCTTTAACCAAAAGTTTTTCTCAGTGTAGAAAAATCTCGAAAAATTTTTTCCGTTCTTAAGATATTTTTATTCTATTATTTACTTGATCACACACATGTTATTATACATCAGCATTTTTCAACACTTTTTAATTCGCGGCATATTAAATAGCGAATCAAATTTGTCGAAAAAAAATTATTCTGAGGTGCTTTAGCAATCAGCATAGGTCAAATATCATCAACACGACATTAAAAAATAACTATAAGTTCTAAAGTTTTTACTTTATTGTTTTAAAAGTAATTTTATTGTAATAATGAAAAAGATGTTATGATTTAATTAAAATAAGAATGTATACATATGTATTATAATTTAGATAATTTTTATGACTTTTTTAAAGTATTTTTTAAAGTATTTTTAAAATATTTTAATGTTTTATTTGGTTTTTTTATTTATTTGTAATCTTTTTCACTTCTTTTTATTTTTCCTAAAATTTTGCGACACACTGGAGATCCTTTGCGACACATCCGTATGCCACGGTGATTGAAAAATCCTGTTATACAGCAATTAGAAAGCTTCAAAGAGAGAAATTGGCAAATTGCATCACGTGAATAATCGCGTCCAATCAAGACGGAGATCACGTGACCAGTCTTCTCCAATCTCTTCCATGCCTATGAGCTTTGATGCCCGCGTCCAATCAGAGGAGACGAATCATAGTCTGCCACTCTTTCTCTTTGAGGCTCTCTAACAGCAATATATGATAGTATAAAATGATAAGACAAAACTATAATGCGTCTCTTCTCGGAGTTGTTTGACTAAATCATTTGTAGCGCAAAAACCGTCGGAGGAAGAAGGCAGCGAAAGCCCAGAAAGCGGTAATCGCGATGAGGGCTACTCGACCATGTCGAGTGACGTTCAAGGTGAGGGTACGCGCCAGGAGCCATCTGTGCGCGGCCTTGAAGATCTGAAGGAGGCCACCGACGAGACCGAAGCTGATGTGTCGCCGGATGCTCGTCTTGTCGCCCTCGACGCCAGCGATCCAGACGTCCTCTTTCTACCTCTGAATCTCACCGTGGGCATCAATCCGCGCCACAGCTATCCGCCGACTAAAGATCTGTTACCCTATCAGCATGTAATGCGTAGCTTCTCCGACAGTCATCTCTGTCTTAAGCTCACTACTACCGCCAATTTTACACCATATAAACTGCCTAGCCCCATAGGCTCATCTTCTCTCTTACTGGTGGAGGAGGAAGGCTGGGACGCCGAATATGTGCAGCAATGGCTTAGGTTTGTTTGCTATATATATATATATATATATATATATATATATTTCTAAGGGTGCATAATCGCTGAATTATGAAAACTTGATTGGGGAAACGTAAAAGTGGAATATGTGAGTATAACACTAGAAACTCTAATGTCTCTTCCTGTTAATGTTAGCATTTATGAGGTTTACTAAAGAAAAATGCTAGTAAACTATTGTTATTTCCACAGATCATAAATCAATTAAAATATTATCGAGTTTTATAATATTAAAAGATTAGATTATTAATATAAAAATTAGATTCCGTATATTACAAATATTGGAATTTATATTCGAAAAAACATTTTAAATATATTACACATGCAAATTACAATATAATGAAGCTTTATGTATTTGTTTAATTTGCATTACGGTTTTGCAATTAAACATTTTATGAAACCGATACAACGGAAGAACAACCGTATTTTCTCTAAAGCCGGATAATAGATTATCGATATAACTGAAAATATGAATTGATTACCGCATGGGTTTCAGGCTCGATGACAGTAGAAGCACGCAACAACATCGAGATCTGCTCGAATTGGAATACGACAGAGCGGAGTTGGAGGATTGGAGTTTCTCCCTGTCCACGGAAGACCTCGTACAAAATGAATCCGCAATGTGGAAGGAGCAACCAGCAACAAATACACCTGCCCTACCAGCAATCAAGGAACATAATCTTCTGGAATTGGAGGAGGACGCGAACGAATGTCTGTGGAACGGTGCGAGCTATCTTGCCGATAGGACCGGAGGAGAGCTGGTATGTCTGTCGAGTGTTACACAATATCGATCGGCGTCTACAACGTTCATTTAGTTATTCGAATAAAAATATCGTTACGAAGAATCTAATCTATTGTAGCCTGATTAATTCAAATTAATCAGGCGGGCGTATTATGAAAGTAGTTTTAAATTTGTAAAAAGAATTAATTCTTAAAGAATTTAAACTTTATATTACAATAGCAATTTATAATCATCTAATACCCGAATTTGAAATTTGCTTAATTGTTTTTTAATTATTTTAATTTCTAAAGTTTTCTAAAAAATTTTTAAGTATTTCAGGACACTTAATAACACTGTCCGACTTAATAACACGGATTTTAGATCATAAACCGGACTAAGTGATTCTTATAAATTTTTGTCGCTGAAAACGAATCCATAAATAAAATTGCTCTATTACGTTAGGTTTTTGAGAAAATTGAATCTAAAGGTACCAGAAATGACATTTTTTGGTACCTTTGAGTTGAATTAAATATTTACGAAAATGTGACGTGATAGAGCAATTTCATTTACGGATTCATTTTCAGCGATAAAAAATTTATATGAGTCACTTTATTGGCTTATGCAATAATCGATCCCCTAACTATGAATATCGGCCTGACTATGAATACGTAGGCTCGAAATACGGCTTCGAAAAATCGGGATAATGCGGTTGCTGAAAAAGTTGGAAGTATATATCACATGTATACGATAACGCGTACGGAATACATATGTTTGTATAAAATTTCATTTTATCTGATTAAATAATAAATGCATCAATATTTATTGACAAATACATTTATGCACACAGTCATAAACCGAACTTTTTTTTTAACTTACCGGACTTCAAAAAACTTCGAAATAAAAAAAAATAAAATGGGACTTGAGCGACAGCTTTCCTTCTCAGAATATATTCTACGCATGAAAATACACAAATTTATAGAATATATTACAAAAAAATGGAAAGAAAAATATTTATCAAATGCTCTAATTGTAAGTTGGCAATTTTCTTCGACAGAGGAGCTCGAATTTATTCTTCCACAGCGCTTTTCCGAAGCCAAAAATCGAGCTCAACTTTTTCGTGATCGGCCGCTTGAGTTTGATCTTCTTTTTAATTCATTAGACATACTCGTAAGTTACTCATAGCGCTTGAGACTAAAAATCCTCTAGGCACTCGTCTACGTGGGACAGTCACCAGTGATTGGTGATCATCGATTTTAAAAAAAGTAACGGAAAAATAACGAAAATTAACTTTCTCTCAAGTACCGGTAACTTTAACAAGTTACTTTTACAAATCAATAATTAGTAATTTGTTACTTTTTCTACTCGATAATGAGTAACTGTAATTTGTTACCTTTAAAAAGTAACTTCTCATTCCCTGTGTATATGTATCTATATATTAATTAAATTTGATTCAATTTAAATCGCGTAACCATGAAATTAATTTTATTTATAATAGTCAATGCGAGTACGCAATTAAACTACTGTAATAATATTACGAATTAAATTGACAAGCAATTTTTTTAATAATTTGATGCTCAGTTAAACGTCATATTAGAAAGATGTTAATGTAAAAAACTGTAAATAAATTTATTGCAAAATATTTATTGCCGGGAGTCAAAATCGGATCTCTTATATTCCGTCGAATGTCCTAAGCTTTATATTACCAAGGCCTTAGTAATATTCTTCGCAATAATCGGTATATTTAAAGAAACAACGTCTTTTTCAGGCAATGTAATATAAACAATAAAAATCATATTAAAGTATTATGTTGTACTATCTTGCAGCAAATTATCATTTATTTCTTAGGTTGCGCTTTTAATGGACGCGAGGACAAACGGACCTTGGCCGTATGCCTCAAGTCCCGGTGCGTCCTGGAGTAGCGAGGAGGGTGCCCTGGAAAACTCGAGTAAGCGTTCATCGGCGGCACTCTCTGGCTGCAGCGACGATCCTGACACTCCATCAATCGGCACCGACTTCACCAGGGACTTTTACCGGCTAGTAAAGTTCGAGAGTACCAAGAGTTTGGCGAGCACGTCCTCCAGAAGTGGTAGGCCACCACCGGATAGGGAACAAGCGCTTCAGAGTGTTCTGTCTTTCATCGCCGAACAACAGATGTACCTCGCAGAGTTACCGAATAATCCCGTGGAACCGCAGAACGTGTCTCACTCGACCGAAGGTGATACTCAATCGTATTCGTTAATTAAACAGAAAACGTTTCGTGCTGTCTATTTATTATATGCTGTCTATTAATCAAGTTATTGTTATTATAATCATAAAATACAGGAAAAAAAATAATAAATTCAATTAATTAAAAGAAATAGTACTTATTCAGATTAAGGGACACCTCGCCAATGATCTTGATCTTGATACATGTTGTCAAGGTCATGGCCATGAGAGACCTCCAACAGATTTTAGGTGGCGGTTGTCCTTCGTTAAAAAGTTATTAATAAAAAAAATTCAACTATATAACACGAAAATTCTCTGCTTTAAAATATGTTTACTATTCATGCACTGTAGGAGGGTGATCAGAGTCGAGGGTGACACTCGTGCACCCCTTTGCAGGGGGAGGGGATGAGAGTCGAAAATGAAAGTTATGCGCCCCTTCGCAAGGAGAGAGGGAGGTGAGAGTCCAAGGTGAAAGATATTATTTACCCTCACCCCCTGCAAAGGATACACAACTTTCAGCCGAAGCGACTCTCATCCACCTTCCAACCTGCAGGACTCTCATCTTCGACTCTCACCCCCCTACAGTACATGAATAGCAAACTAATATTTTAAAGCAAGGAATATTCGTGTTATATAATTGTATTATATGCCATTAAACTTTCCAAATACTTCTGAGTATTTCTGAAAAATGAAGTCATACAATTCGACTGAAATGAAATCAGTAGAAATCAAACGTTATTTTTAAACTAAACAATCAATGAAAAAACGGGCAATTAAGAGCCTAGATTCGCAGTAATTGGAGCGATTATATCAACATATATTTCTCAATACTACATATATATAACAAATACCGAACGTTTTGGCTTAATTCAAGCCATCTTCAGCAGTCTAGTATAATAAAATCTCTTGATAAATAATTCGAGACATTTTGGTAGTCTCGTAATACAACTTCGTTAATACAATTCAAGTAGTAATACAATTCGTAATAGTAGTAATAAATCAAAGTAATCGAGTGCAGCAAGAGAATTTCCCAGATTACCAAATCTGAAGTATGTCACCGTTATTTAGCTGTTAGGCTAAGTGCGAGTTAAATAAAAAATAATATATATATAAGAAGGACAGTTACCATAAAGAAAGATCACCAATTTATTATGGAAACTTACCTACTGCACTCCATAATTGCACAATAAAATACCATAAATTAAATCACGATCGGCAAAAAGAATATCACAATGCTAAACATCTTTAGCGACATATTCACAGTGTCAAAGCAGAGTCACGTATGTAAATTAACATGAAAGACTAAATATTGCAAGTATGTAAACAACAATGTCAAAAAAATAAATGTCGTTGAATAAAGAAAATACATAGATAGAAAACTGAGTATAGTCAAATGATCCAAAAACGAGTTAAAAATCTATTTATTATGTTCGTATAAGCGAAAAATTCTGTGCCTGCTTTCAAATTTAATCCATTCTCTTGCATTTTAATATTGAGCATTTCTGACACCAATCTTTTACAATAAGCATGGTTGACAGAGTCTTTTTACTTTCTCATCCGAGATATCATATGAAAAATTTCAATTTTATTATTAAGACGTTTTTGAACAATGATTACCCTATCAATTTATCTTTGACATTATTAATTTAAGATTAAGATTTCTGTTAAAATGTAAAATGTTAAAACAAGTAGATAAATCTAACAATAAGGAGACTGAAGATAAAAAAATCTGTTCTCTCACGAAAAAAAACCCTCAATTTATTGTGTTAATACTCAAATTTAGGTGTTTACCATCAAAGTTGAGTGTTGATCGTCAACATTGGGTGTCACTTAAGCGTTGAGCATCAATATTGAGTGTCATTGACCATTAAATTCAGTGAATAGTTTAGTGTATATCATAATATACACGGAATTTGATGGTAATACCCAATCGCGGTTTACTCATGACACTCAATAGATGAGTATAAATTTTAAACGGCTTAATAACCTTTGAGTGTCATTTTCAAAATTGAATGTAAGTGTCACTTGAATATTAATCTTTATGATTGAGAATTAACGCTAAAATGTTGAATATAGATGCGCCAGATTTATTTATGAAAGAAATATATTCTAATACTTTCTAATACGCATGAAACATCATTTTGACAAACTTTATCTAGGCTGCGTTCGGAAACATCATTCGAGTGTCCCCATGTATCGTTTTATCCTTGTTGTCCAATGTAAAACAATGATAATATAAAACACATCCAGATGATTTTCCAAATTCAGCCTAGATAAAGTTTGTCAAAAAGATGTTTCACGCAGTCCTAAAGATGTTGAAGTCCTATTAAGATATATCACAGTTACATAATAACATTCAGTGTTCTTGGATCACCGAAGCAGCAGTTCCCATACGATTGCAGTGGTCAAGCACCGTTGGATGGGATATGATATTGAATGGGTGACCGCTTAGAAAATTAATTCTCAAATGAGAGAGCGCGTTTTTTTAAATTATAATTTTGTCGTGTGTATTTCGGAAAATATGTTGCAAATTAATAACATTATTTTAGGAATAAAACAAATTTAATTAATTTTATATATTATAATAAAGCCATTTATTTTGATAGTTTTCTTTGGGCGTTAACTTTTAATTAGGTATAACCTTTGACGGTCCGAAATTACATCCAAATTTGAGCGTTTTTTTTTCAAGTATTTAACATCCAAATTTGAGTGTTCTTTTTGAGAGTTTAACGCCCAAAATTGAGGATATTTTTTTCGTAAGAGTTGATTTACTATACCTTTTTTACTGAATATTTATGATAAATTTAGGAACATTACCAAGAATCTTAATGTCAGATTATCTTTCTTTAGTTTAAATAAACTTGACGGAATCATCAAAGCTCAGAAAGACGTTTTACCACACGATTCTAAGAAAAATGTTGTATACAAGATTAATTGTAAAAATTGTAATGCTTCCTATGTGAGACAGAATTAATGAACACAAAAATGATATTAATAAAAAAAGTGGTAATTTATCTGTTATTTCAGAACATAGATTAGAATTTGACTATGAATTTGATTGGAATAACATAAAAATTTTAGATAAAAAGTGATATTTTGGTAAAAGATTGGTGTCAGAGATATTAAAATGCAAGAGAATGGATTAAATTTGAAAGCAGGCACAGAATTCTTGCACCGTGCTTATACGAACATAATAAATAGATTTTAACTCGTTTTTGGATCATTTGACTATACTCAGTTTTCTATCTATGTATTTTCTTTATTCAACGACATTTATTTTTTTGACGTTGTTTACGTACTTGCAATATTTAGTCTTTCATGTTAATTTACATACGTGACTCTGCTTTGACACTGTGAATATGTCGCTAAAGATGTTTAGCATTGTGATATTCTTTTTGCCGATCGTGATTTAATTTATGGTATTTTATTGTGCAATTATGGAGTGCAGTAGGTAAGTTTCCATAATAAATTGGTGATCTTTCTTTATGGTAACTGTCCTTCTTATATATATATTATTTTTTATTTAACTCGCACTTAGCCTAACAGCTAAATGACGGTGACATACTTCAGATTTGGTAATCTGGGAGATTCCCTTGCTGCACTCGATTACTTTGATTTACGAATTGTATTACTACTTGAATTGTATTAACGAAGTTGTATTACGAGACTACCAAAATGTCTCGAATTATTTATCAAGAGATTTTATTATACTAGACTGCTAAAGATGGCTTGAATTAAGCCGAAACGTTCGGTATTTGTTATATATATGTACTATTGAGAATTATATGTTGATATAATCGTTCCAATTACTACAAATCTAGGCTCTTAATTGCTCATTTTTTCATTGATTGTTTAGTTTTTATCTCAAGAGTCCTCAACTTTAATTATTCTTTTGTTATTTTTAAAAACTTTTTTTTATTAATAATTTTTTAACAAAGGACGACCGCCAGCTATAAAAATATACCCATGGGTATATAATAACCTAAACCTAACCCAACCAGATGGTTAGGTTTATTATATATCATTAAACTTTCCGAATATTTCTGAATATTTCTGAAAAATGTAGAAATAAAATGTTATTTTTAAAACTTTTTTTGTTAATAACTTTTTAACAAAGGTCGACCGCCACCTAAAATATGTCGGAGGTTACTCAGGCGACATACGTCAAGGTCAAGGTCAATGGCGGGGTGTCTCTTAATCTGAATAATTACCAAGAAATTTTTTAAATATAGTAATGAAAGAATGGAATTTAAAATGATAGAAAAGATATTAAAAATGTGTTTTAAATCTCACCGCTTATAGAATTGGTCCCTAACAAAAATGATTCTACGGGAGAGACAAAGATAGCGAAGCTAGAAAGTTCGTCCGTTCAAGAGCATAGTATCGGAAACGCAAATGAAATGAGTAGCAACGATGAGCTACTCGATCAGATACAGGTACCACCGTTGGCACTCGAGGAGAGGATTGTAAGTGCTGTGTCGTGTAATGGCGGTATTGCATATACAACGGTAGCTCCATCGGAATTGGGAGCTGTTCCCGAAGAGGACGAAGAGGCAACTTCCTCTACGCCTAGTACAGTTGTAAGTTTGCTTTCAAATACTACTTAAATTTGCACGAAAGAAAAGAAAAGCGACACTTATTCAATTTCCCTTTTTCTTAAAGAAGAAATCATTTTTATTTTTAAGAAATAATTTCTTTATTTCAAGAAATTTTATTGAGAGGTATTATTTGTTTCGCTTAACATTGAGATTATCAATATAATAATATAATATAAACATTCTCTCACTTATAATAATATATAATAATGTTAATATAAAACAATAACAGTTACTAATAGTATTAATTAATGTGTTAACGCTATAAAGAGAAATTAATTTTATTAATTTTTATAAAAATTTTTAATCTAATTTCTAGCAAAACACTTTATTATAATAATGATTGCATAATCTTCATACAGGTCAGTCCGGCACGAGCAACGCTTCTCGTGGAGGGCAGAGATCGAACATTGAGCTTCCATGAACGCGCCACATCCAAGGACGTTATAGATGAATTGAACCGCATGATTCGGAAGGGTGAAGATACTACCGCTGTTAACATCGTTAACAACGAATCGCAGGTACCGCTTGAGAAATTGGATCTTGCTTGCTGCTGTCCAACAGGATGGGTTCACGTTGAACGTGATATTGACTTCACCGACCCCAAGGTGAGCTTCCAGTAAGACTAAACTATAGAAATTTTAAGTAACTTAGATAAATAATAGAATAATGCTCGCACATAAAATGCTTGACGATTTCATTGCGGACATAAGAATTAATCGCTAGAAATTGTTTACTTGAATATAACAATTTTTCACAAATACAAGATGTCATTTTACTTCATTATGCTTTTATTTCTACGTGAAAATGAATGCAATACTGATCGCTTTACTTTCACTTAGGCCAGAGCAAATCTCTTAGACGTGATGTTAGCAAGCAGTGAAAGTTCTTCGGCGACATCGAGTAGCGGTTCGGCGGGTAGCGACTCGGGAGATGAACCACCTGATTATCGCCACTTGCATAGATTACATCGGTACCGGCGGCAAAAAAAAGGTATTCGTCTTCGGGTATCTACTCCGTAGACATTTTTGCCATGCCGTTTTCGCGCATCACCACTCACCATCTTTGCGCAAAATGCATAATTTAAATGCAATCCTTACGATCTCTATCATTCTTAGCTCTAACCCTTAGCTATCACTTTCTGTTTCATCAACAAATGTTTAATATTCTCATTACGCTTTGTTTAAAATTGTGAAATTTTTACTAATCGACTAATCTGAAAACATGCAAAAAGCTTGAAGCTAAAGCATTTGATTAACAATAATCCAATATTTTGAATATTTATACGTTGTAGAATATTTGAATTGTCATTTTATACATGATTTATTTTAGTGGATAAGATGCTGATTTCTGATTATACGAGGGGTATCCAGAAAATAAGTTCCGTTTTTTTTACAAATAAAGTTTTTATTGAAAAAATCTAAAATTTACATGGATAATACTTGACAACTTCTAGTCTTTTTCTACATAATTCCCGTCAATCTCAATACATTTTGTATATCTGGAAACAAGCTTCGAAATCCCTTCTGCATAGAAACTTCCCGCCAGTTCTTTAGTCCAGTTAGTTACAGCTGTCTGAACTTCCTCGTCGCTTTGGAAGCGTTTTCCGGCCAAGGACTCCTTCAGTTTCGTAAAAAGATGGTAGTCCGATGGTGCTAGATCCGGGCTATACGGTGGGTGGGTCAAAACATCCCAACTAAACTAATTCAAAAGTGCAGTTGTTGAAGCAGCGACGTGCGGCCGAGCATTGTCGTGAAGAAGGGACACACCTGCCGTCAACATCCCCCTTCTTTTGTTCTGAATGGCCCGACGCAGTTTTTTCAAAGTTTCACAATAGCGCTCCGCATTTATTGTTGCTCCTTGAGGCAAAAAATCAATCAGCAAAATTCCTTTTTGGTCCCAGAAGAGAGAAGCCATGAATTTTTTGACGGACTTGACCACTTTGAACTTCTTTGCAGTTGGAGAAGAGGTGTGCTTCCATTGCATTGACTGTCTTTTGTTTTTTGGTGTGTAATGGGCGACCCAGGTCTCGTCTCCAGTGACTATAGATTTAAGGAAGTCATTTCCCTCATCCCTGTAACGGTCCAAAAATTCTTTACCTGCAGTCACTCGTGTGGCCTTGTGTAGAGAAGTCAGTTCTCTGGGAACCCAACGGGCGCAAACCTTGCGAAATTCGAGTTTTTCTGAAACGATCTCATGGATAAGACTTCGGGATATCTCTGGAAAAAGGTTGTGGAGTTAAACGACGATCATTGCGAATCGCATTTTCAATTTTTGTCGTCAACTCATCCGTGATAAGGGAGGGTCTGCCTCTCCCACTTTCGTCTTCAAGCGAATGTCTTCCTGCCTTAAATTCTCGGACCCATCTCCGCACCATAGATTCACTCATCACACTCTCTCCATATACAGAAACAAGCTGTTTGTGAATATCAACCGATTTAAAATCTTGAGCAAAAAGAAACTGAATAATGCCGCGCAAAACAACTCGAGAAGGAATCGGAATGGAGGTGGCGGGACGCGAAGTGGAGGACTCCATTTTGATAACCTCTCCTGACCGTGTTTCATGAGCTACTGACGCCGAACACCGCTCATTCTATTCGGTAGCTTCCCCTCTTCAAAGCTGTGTTGCCAGCTCGCTCATACATCGACCTTACTAAACGTATAATACAAACGGAACTTATTTTCTGGATACCCCTCGTACATATACAAGTTTTATACCAAAACTCCATTTTTATTTTAATAACAAATTTAAGTATAATTTAAGTGTAAGATAAAATACTTTATTAAATTAATTCTTTTATTAAATCAATTTTTTATAAAATCGTGTTTACATTATTATAAGAAAAGACCAAGTATTAAATAATAATTCAGATATTCTAACGCTAATAACATCGTCCAACATTGGAGGAAAAAAGCTTAAGAAACGCTTTAGAAAGTTTTATAGGTGGTGTGCGAATAGTGCTTGCTCTTGTAAGCTTAAGACGGCAACATCTTTTTCGTCACACATTCAAAATCGGCGTTACACTTGTACACGTCACATCACATTATACTCGATCGAGCGGCTGATTTGTCTACTCTCAATTACTTTAGACCCTCGCAATTAACACAGTACAATTACAGTACAATCGGCGACATTACTCGCGCTTGCTCAGTAGCCTTTTCGCTGTACATAGCCTTTTCCATATTTTCTGTTCAGATGGTAGTGCCTACGCGGTGTGCTTTGATTGTCACAAGAAAAGCTACGTAGTTCGGCTTAGTGACGATCAGTTTCTATAAGCGACATGACCAATTGGGAGGAATGCATTGCCGCGCCGGGGAACCTATTTCGTCTTAAACTGAACCACGTGTTACGCCCAACGGACTGATCATTGGTTTATACTAACAGAATTATTAACTGATAGTGAACGTTCTTGGCGTAGCGCCTTCACGCAATTCCATCTCTTTTTGTTCACATATATTTGCGTGGCCTACTTGGCACACATTGCCATCCGAAAGTCTTGGAACAAAATACAGAAAGGTACATTGAATATAAATGAATATCCATTGTATATATAACCAAAACGTGTGTGTATGTATATAATCAAACAGAGAGATTACATTCAAACTTAGTGCAATTTTTTAAATGCATTATATCTCATTTTATATAGTTTTATATGGATAATCAAACATACAACTGTGTCTACAAAAGCACAATTCAAAACATCCAAAGACTTTTAGACAAGAGTGCAAATTGATGTGCAAATTTAACATCATCTAATATCTTATTAAAATTGAAAGATGAGTGAGCAATCGTGCAATATATGAGACTGCAAATATGAACATTATGTGTATCACTGAAATTAAACAGCTTCTCAAATGGAATTGCGTCAGGGTATAAATTAAAAATAGATACTTTCTCTCTCATTGTATTGATAATCTCTGAAGAGATAATCAATACATGAGCAAATTGATAATCTCTGAAGAGATAATCAATACATGAGCAAATTGATAATCTCTGAAGAGATAATCAATACATGAGCAAATTGATAATCTCTGAAGAGATAATCAATACATGAGCAAATTGATAATCTCTGAATCCTATTGGCACGTGCAAGACCGTTTCAGAGCATCTTCATCTTCCTTTTCGATGTCTTTATTTCATTTTACGCCTGTCTATATTGGATCATTAATCTCGCTACATTATTGATTATTTTTAATTTCACGTAAAATTGTAACCAATTCGAATGAATTTCTTTTTCCTGCTTTGTAGAAGTAACATCTTCTAATATCTTATATACATATGTTATATAATGTATATGATTTTGATTAATTTATCATTATTCTCAAGTGAATCATAATCATACAAAGTACGTCGGATAAATAAGACGCAACGTATTTCAAAAACAAATTCAAAAACAAATTAAGAATGTAAATGTGTCAGAATTTTTATCATTTTCTATTTATTATTTCTTAAGAGTAATACGTATACATATCTTTAGATTACTGTTAATTTACCAAAAAATTTGATTACCTTAGCTTGTATAATAGTCTGCTGTAATATAAAACTTATAGAATTAAAATCAGAAGTTTCTGGAATAAGCAAAAAAATCTATGAAAACAAATTATAACAAATAAAATTGTCCCACACAATTTGTCCGACGTACATTATACATCATCCACTCGGTCGTGCACCCGCCAAATACTTAAATTCCACAAAAAGAAATAAAAAGAGAGGTATAACCGGTGCGGTGGAGCGACAGTGGAAAGCGGAGAGACGATATGGACGGATAGAGGAGACGTGAGAAAGGAAAGGGAAAGAGAAAGAAAGAACGAAAGAGGAATAGGGAGAGAGGGTGAGAGAAGGAGACGTGAATACGATGAAAGAGAGTGCTAAGCCGAGCTACTCTGTGTCTGCTAGAACCGGTATAGAGAGAAGAGAGAGAGAAAGAGAAAGAGCGCAAAATCGAGTCGATCGAGTGAAGTCTGAGAGCAGCATCTGTTGACCCGCTGCTGTGTGCCCTTGGTTTCTTCAGCGTCGGCGGCCCAGGCGCACCGCGTCCTCCGGCTGCCGTCCACCTGGGGCTCGTCCCGGCCGTCAATCATCGGCCGTGGCGATGACTTCTTCGTACGCTACGGGGACAAGGAGCGCGAGGCGGTGGCCTCGTTCGATTTCCTCGATGAATTCGTCGCGGCGGTGACAACGTCGTCAACGATAGGACCCTCCTCATCGCTCGGCTCGGACAGCAGTCCTCTCGACTTGGACAATAATGCACCATCTGCTGATCTCAACAGCGACATCATGAAGCTCTCGCCATTCTAGGATCAACAGCGACGACAGATTGATTTTATAAAACGCGTAAAATTTTTTGTCTGAACACGAGCTCTTCTCAACTGATGAAACGCGGACTTCATTCTACAGTATAAATCGGGAATAACTTTTCTTTAATTCTAACTTTGTTTTAATCCCTTTCTAACGAATTGTTTTTAATATATTATATTTTTTAATGTAGAAATTGAGTATCAGGTTGCACCTCGCCCTGAAAAGCGAACAGCAATGTTTATGAAACGTTGATATTCTAATAAGACACATCTGAACACGGAGACACGTGAAAGCTTCTGTAATGTAGAAATTTTTAATAGAATCATATTTTTAAATCTTGTTTTCATAGTAAACGATAAAAAGGGATTATTTCTCAATTATGAATCGTTAAATATTTTATTTTATTTACTGTATTTGTATACTGAATTTAGCAAAAATTATTGGCAATTGAAGAGTTAAAAAGCTCCTTAATATATTAGTCTTAATCTGTAATTATTTATTTTTCAAAAAATATGTTACAGTAATCAGGTTTTACTTTTTTTTATATACCAACTCTGTAACGTACATAACATAATTCTTCTAACATGTGTTTTATGTATATAAATTTTATAGCATGCATCTTCTGGGAAGAGTCTCGTAAATTCACTAAACACGACATCATTATTAAATATTCTTTCCAATTATGCCAATTATAGTAAATCAAAACGACGAATTTGGACGTCTTATACTATCCGTATTTACACAGTAAAAAACAAATAACTATTGCAACCAACATTATGCTAATGGATACGTTTTGTCAAAGATCGATTATTTTGTAAACATGTAAGATATGGTGGAATCAAAATTCTGATTCCACCATGGTGTAAGAGATGTCACATTAGGCCAATCGCTCTCCATCTCCTTATAATGAACGATAAGAGAACAATTTGTACATTACTCTGCAATCCTCAACACCGCGTTTCAAGTTTCAGAATCTTACAGTCCTGACGTTTTAATTGTAAGTAATTGTGAAACTCGAAATATTGCGCATTGAAGATAGATTTATAGTCTGAGACAGAAGCTTGTTTTGTCTCTTTTTCTCTGCGAGCTTCCTCTTATTTCAGATATAAATACTGTGGTACAGTCGAAGATAAATGAAAATGGAAGCTGATTGACTAGGGTGGATTAGCTCGAACTAGATACAAGCTGTGCTCATATTTGATCCCAGCTCTTGTTCTCGACTAGAGCAAATCTGTGTCAAGTTATATAGAATAGCCCGATATCTTTTTCAGCATAAAACTACATAAACTTTGTGTTACATTCGCATTGTATCTCAATGCGCTAAATGAAAAGGATCTACTAATGTGCGAATAAATATTAATCAAAGAATTAGTGATAAGGATATGTAAACTGTAGTAACACTACATGTGACACTAAAGTAGTGTATATGATGGGCACGAATCGTCACGATTGGAAGGCTCTCGTACCGGAATGAATGCACTCTGGAGACATAAACGTAGGTACAACTCATCACCTTTTTAAGAATATTTCGGATATTGCGATTATAAAAAGCGAGATCTCTGATAGTTTGAAAATTCGATTATAATATTCTTTTGCAAATATCATTGCAAGTACCATATTTATTAAAAAATAATACGAATTTTATCATAAACAGTCGAATTTCATGTAATGTTAAAACATTTAATTTGTATTTATTAATTTCATATTTGTTAAATTAATTACACCCTATTTTTCTGCGCCGTGTTCCCATTAATCTGTTCTTTAATTTTGTTTTTTTTTTAATATACATTTATTCTAATTAAAAAAAAGTTAAATTAAGTAAATAATCGCATTATCATTATATTTAACTTCTGAATGTAAGTTTAATTTATATTTAGAATTTCTAGAATCAAGAATTGCCAAATTATGAATTCCATTAAATAATTGATCTCTTTCAAAGATCTTGCGTTTAATTGAGAGAAGTCAGAGAAGCATCATTTCCATCGAAAACGCATTTTAGACAACATTCGACCTAAAGTATCATTGAATCATTGTAATGACTTCGAAAGGCACGATCACCTTCCAAAGTGAGCTTAGAGAGAATAGATTAAGAGGTATTCATCGATTTTCTATGAATCGTTAAATATTTTATACTCCATCCCTTCCCACCTTCCAATCCCATCATTAATCGTGAATGAACGCCAAGAGTCGTAAATATCGTTAATTGACAATTCGGTCCACGATGAACTATCAGTGATGAACTATTTTTTGCTGTCCTTAGAGATAAGAATGTAAAACGAGTCTGTACATTTCACTTCCGAACTTTGTAACATAGTAGATTGTGAAGAAAAGAGAGAGTGAGAGCGAGAGTTTTTTCTGCGTAAAAAAATAATGATTACTTTGTTACATGAATAAAGATAAAAGGAGTCACTTCGACGTAATTTTTACGAAATTTGTCGCTCCGAAATGAGCGAATTTTTTAGTAACGCGTTTGGTCGGATTATAGGCGTAATATCATTAGCGTACGTAAACATAATAATGAGTCGATAGAGATTGAGACATTTTACATGTAGCTATATATCTGCATGACGAAATTCAATATTCGAGGTGGAGAGGCTGCATGGATATTAAAGGTTGCCTTGCATTTGCTCGTGTTGCTGCTGTTCTAGTCAAGCAAGTGAGATCACGATTTTTTTTTACAATCTTGAATTTGATCACATTTATCAATTCTATACTACATTACCAAGTATAACTATATGAATAATGAGTATGTTATTCATATAGCAGATATTGATTAATGCTAGAAAAATAATTTTAACAATTTGGAAAGTTGTATTAAACTATGAAGATTCAAATAATCTAGCGAATTTTTTAAATATAATGTATTATCTTCTCTCGCAATATTCTGCGAACATTTGAGAATAATTTGAATTATGATCTTTGTAAATGATATTTTATTTCGTCACGATTTTATTTAAGTCGAAACGGAGAATGTGAAACGACTAAATTTTATACTATATAAATATATCCTTGTTATTATTATTTATTAATGAATGATATGATTCAAAAATTAATAATATCTAATAAGTGATGAGAGAAAATATCATTAATAATTAAGTAAAAAGAAATTTGCTAGTTTACATCGGCATGCTGTGCAGGGTTAATTTAATGCTCTTATATTCTTTCTGCTGCCGCTATATTAATTCCATTCGAGAGATCGTAATTTATTCATATTTATTTTAATTATAAAATGTTGATTATGAAGGAGAGTAAACTGTTCGTAAGAAAACAACTTTCGTCCTGCAGCCTAAAAATAATAGACTAATAATATAGCTTTAAGATTTGTAAGTTCTACATTGGAGACAGCAATGTCTCCATCTTTATTCCCGGTCGCAGTAGCGAAGTCAAACTATAATTGCGTGAAATGAGACTTACTGAATTACGATGTACATAGTATGTATCATAGCTCAATGCAAATGTAAGTTATCCTCTCTTGAACTTAATAAATAACGACAATATATATGAACGTCAAGAAAAATCCGCTTGTAATCATTTGTTGTTATTTACATTTATTTATGCGGAGTTGGAGTTTTGTCTCGCAGCAATAGAAGAAGCAGTAGCAACAGCAGCAATGGTAATCGTGTATGAGTGTGCACATCGAAACCGAAGGAAATAATTAAATGACAATAATGAACGATGAAAAAAATCAAAATATTCTTTATTTCATTTTTTCAAATTTTTATTAAAAACAAGTATAAGTATATATGCTTGAGGCAAAAAGGACAACAATGGGTGCTTTTCATTTAGTGATACAAGTCGACACAAGCCAACACAATCGTCGTTCTATCTTTTTTTTATTTAGTGAGAGTAATAAAGATAGAACAACATTTATGTCACCAAATGAAAAGCACTTTATAATAGAGATGTGTAAATCAAAATTTTTTGACGTCGAGTCGAAATCGAATTTCATTTCTTCCCAGCTAAAGCTAAATATTCATAGAACGTTCGATTCGTATTCCCAATGTATTGAATATTCTGGCACAGTGAAACGTCGAATATACAAACGTGGATAAAATGTTTGGAATATTGTATAAATACTTCTTGTATTGCGTTGAAAGCCATTGTTTTTTTATGTCTTTTGAGCATTTATTTCAATAACAAAATGTTTGAATACCTCAATCAAAATATTTGTCTTCGAAAGCTATGATTTTTTTCCCACTTTTCTGGCAGACGCTTGAATTTCGCGACGAAAGAATGGTCTGTCTCTTGAGCCAATTTATTCAGCAACCCAATTTTCGACTTCGTCGTAATTACGGCAATGTATATCATCCAGAGCGTGTTACATCAATTGAAACAGATGATAATCGCTCGGTACCAAATCCGGATACACTGGGGAGCAAGAATACGCTGGATACGAGGAAACCCATTGTATCAGTTTTGTTTCACGACTATAGCAACAGGGAGGCCGAACGTTAACATGGAGAAGAATCTCCTTTTGACGATGCAACTGATGGTCGTTTTTGCATTAAATTATCATTCAAACGCTTCAATTTTCGTCGATAACGTTCGGCGATGATCGTTTCGTTTTAAGTTCATTCATAATACACAACACTCTCCATCTCAAGTAGCACACAGCGCTTACAAAGTGTTAAAAAAGCTCATATAATCGCTTTTTTAGCGCCATACAAATTTTACAAACTGACCAATTAAAACTGCTTCAAAGCATTTGCAGCATCGCGTTGACCGTACTCAGAGACAAAATGAGGTCTATAATTGTACTGTTCCACATGGGTTTCGACTTTTCACACGAAGCAACTCACCCCCGACTCTCCCCCCTCCCTTCTTTCTAAAGGGGCGCATGATTTTTGTAATAATTGTAGTTGTTGAAATTAAAAAATCTGTACTGTAGACATTGGAGTGTATAGACTAGCGCTTATTGGAGCGTAGCCGCCCCGAACAAAAAAATATAACATCCTATCCGCTTGGGGCCTAACTGCCTAGAAGTTGTAGCCTAGACAGTAAAAAGACCTCTCTAAAAAGACTGTTCTCACACCCTACTGTCTTCATGGATTAGAAATATTCCAAGCGGACACTACACTGCAATTAAAAAGCACTAGTCTATACACCCCACTGTCTACATCAGAGCCTTCCAAATGATCACGTGATCATGTCCCCACCAAGATTTCAACGGTAAGCAGGCCTCTTTCAATTTTATCCCTTTCAACGCTACTTTCCGGTCTTCCCGCCACACGCGTTTAAAGCTATCGCAAACAAGTATGCAAGTATGCAAATATAATTCTTAGGATTAATAGAGATCCCAAACGAAAATAAAATAAGTCTTCTAATAAATATGTCTTCTTTTGCTTTTATCTCTTTCTCGGTATACGTATTTATCTTTCAATGAAACCGCGCCTGAATTGCTTTACGAAATGATACGCCGCGTCATCGCGCCATGCATAGCCACGAATAGTGGAGAAGCGTTGAACTCATAGTGAAGGACAAGCACGAGCGGACGAGAGGCAAGGGGATTAAGGGCGCGGTGCCCGATTTGGAAGGCTCTGGTCTACATGATCGATTTTCTAACTTCAACAATTATAGAAGTCGTGCGTCCCTTTGCAGGGAGGAGGGGGGTGAAAGTCGGGGGTGAGAGCCGCTTCGCGTAGAAAGTCGAAACCCATGTGGAAACATGGAACAGTACAATTATAGACCTCATTTTATCTTTATGACAGATTTCCTAACCTAAATAGTTATAAACTTGGTAATTATTCAGTTTAGCTACCGTATCTCAAAAATCAATGAAAGGACCTCGCACCAAATGGCTGGGAAATGGCTCCCAGTCGATTTGGCTGAAATTTGAATATGATGTAGTTAATGTTGTCCTGATCAAATGTCTCATAGGGCCGGAAGACCATTAATGGCTAGTTTTCGAGATATTCGACTCCAAACATTGAAAAAATAGATGTATATAGCTTTAATATATACCAACTGTATGTGTATGCGTGCGCGCTCGCGCGCACTCATACACATACAGTTGGTATATATTAAGTTGGTATATAAAGCTATATAAAATATCTATTTTTTCAATGTTTGGAGTCGAATATCTCGAAAACTAGCCATTAATGGTCTTCCGGCCCTATGAGACATTTGATCAGGACAACATTAACTACATCATATTCAAATTTCAGCCAAATCGACTGGGAGCCATTTCCCAGCCATTTGGTGCGAGGTCCTTTATTATACATATCAGTTTTAAGATTAACGTTCTCTTTACATAAAGCTTTCCATTTTTTGATTAATTCTTCTTCTTTTGGAAAGCATAAATAACTTGTTTTTTGTGTTGTGCGTTATTATAATAGTTATTATAATAGTTTTTTATTAAACACGATGGCATACCAAATAAAATAAAAATAAAATATAAATCTGTTATGACGAAACTTTTAAAAGATTATCTAATTAAATTAACTTTAAACTTATTTTTAATAAAACTAACACTTTGAATGCGACTAACATTGTGTTGCTATATATGAGCATACGTGAGGATGGCGGATTTCAGTCATTGCGCAAAATGTGACGAAAATGTGTCCGAGAAATGAGCACATTTACCACTTTCACCATGATTTGGCCTTCAATATCACCCGAGTGTGAGGTTTAGTCCTAATATATATAGTAGCGCAACTCTCTATCTGCACTTTTGATGTCAGTGTTAGCCAAAATGGAATGCGCATGCGTGAAATAAGTTACCTAGCATTGCCACGGTTATCACCTAAACTTCTTTCTCTTTTCTTCCTTTTTTCGCTCTGTCAAAACTCCTCACAAAATTCACTGGATTTATTTGCGTCGCATTCCAACGAATGCGTTGAAGTGAGTAAGAATTATTGTAGGAGCATGTTAGAGATAAAGATATGAAATCCCATAAAGATGTGAAATTTAAAAACATCACAAAAAATTTAAATGTTAAAATGGAAGGAATGAAATTGTGAACCACGTAGTTTTCTCTTCATTGTTAGTAATATCGGGATCTGTTTGCCTCAGTGTCTTAAGTTTCAGTAAAGATCTCAATTGAAAATTTATTGTGTCGAAAATAAACTTCATGGGATAATCATTTTCCAAAAAGATGTTAACAATAAGTCTGAGATTATCTTCATGAAACTTCGGTTGTGATAATATTAATCGTTTTATCTACAACGCTCATTAGAACACCTCTCTTTTATAGGTGGATGGAAAGATAAAAAACTAAGATAAAAGTTGATTTATGAAACAGATTAAATTCTAATGTACCATTGTTATTAATGATTGTAACATCCAAAAAATGTCTATCTCCTCCAATTTCTAAAGTAAATTGTAACTTCGGATGTGATGCATTAAACACTTCTAAAAACTTATCGATTAAATTGTAAGAAACAACAATAGCAATATCATCATTTAGTTATTCAACTAATTGGCGATGCTTCGCAAGTTTGAATTTGAGGAGGCTCCCTTAGCTGCGGATTTGGATCTTATCGTGAATAATTTTTAATGTTATTTGGACATCGCTGAGGATGGCTCGAACTGAGCCAAAACATTCGATTTCATTATATTTATTGTAAGATCTTTGAAATACATTGTTAACGTACAACGCTTTAATTGCTGCGTCTTAATTTTTGCTCTCAATTGCTTGTCTGTCAATATATTGTATGTTTATTAATTAAAAAATGTATATTTATACAGAAATATTATGTAATTGTAAATATATATTATAAAAATATTATGAGAAAGCTGATATAAAAGAAAATTTGTATACACATATATGCCCTAAAAATAAATTTAAAATACAATAAATAAAAAGAAATCTTTCTTGCTCGGTTTTCTATGTTACTCTTCTTCACTTTTTTACTTTATTACTTTTTCACAAGAATTAGACTAGTCTTTCGAGGTTCTTACACAACATTTTACCAAATGAATACTTCCCTTCAAACTACTCTGAATCATGTATGCTTGAAAGATAAATGTTTAAATGGAACATTGAAATGCTTATTTAAATAGAGACAGAGCTATAAAGAAGGAAAATGAGACAGGGCAACTTATTTATTTTACGCATGCGCACTCCATTTTGGCCAACATAAAAGCAGGAGAGTTGCGCTACTGTGGTTTAGTGTTGCCTCAGCTTCGTTCCTCGAACATCTCTCACCGTGCCGGTATCCAAAAAATAGAAGAAAGAGTGGATAAAAGATAAAGAAACAAAGTGTTTGGTAAGAGATACTTCTAAAAAGAATGGCCAATCAAGCTTTGTTGCCAAAATATCTGGCGCAGTTAAGTAATACACTTTTACGTGTGAAGAGACTTGAGACTTTCGTAATGTTTTCTCAATTGTGACATCATATTTATGTGAAATTAAAGTTTTGAAAAAAATGTATGATCATGCAAACTTTCAGTAAAAACATTAATTAAAATTAAGGAAAGTTTAATTTAATACGTTTCTTTTTATCACATAAATAATTCTAGAATTATAAGCAAATAATTATAAACAAATATCTTATAAGCACAAAATATCGTAAGATAATTGTGTGAATATACAATAACAAAAAGGCCTTATTGGTCTGAGCTGGGCTTTAATGCTTAAATAACATTTTGGTGTGCAAATTTATATTCTAATTCTATAAATATCTCTTGATCAAAATACATCAAAGAAATGTCAACATTTTTTGTAATAAAAAATTAAAGGAAACTGGTTTTTTTTGTGATTTTTAAAATAAATAGTTTTCTTTTTTAGATAATTACGAGAGAACGCGAAATAACGAAAAAAAATGTTAATAACAATAGCATTTTGGCTGTTAGTTACTATAATTTGTTTTTGGGTTCTACTTGGTCCTGTTATGAGATTTTTGCATGTTCTATGGGAAATTATTATGCAAATATACGATAAGAAGACAATCGATTTGCGAACAAAGTTCGGCGAATGGGCAGGTAAGTCCAAAAAAAATTATATGTCTCTTAAATTTTAATTAGCTTTAGAAATATTATTCAATTTATAAATATCATTTAAATTATTGAAAAATCTTTGATTATTAACTGTAATATTTTATTTTATCATTTTGGACATAAGGACATTTGCAAAATAAAAAAAGGTAATGAAAGTTTCGCAAGAAATAACTATAAAGAAATTTTTATTAATTCCAATATAAAAATGAATTATGTATAAATATTATTTAAAAAAATAAAAAAATTAGACTAATTGGAATCGAGGTTGTAAATAGTGTGTATATTTTTTATAGTAAAGTTTAATAATGATTCAAGATCACAAAAAAGAAAAATTATATTGGCATTATATTTTAAGCAATTATCAGCTGAAGCTAATAAAAAAAGGTGTAGTCTTTTTGTTTGCATTACACTGTCATCAATCGCAGTCCATGTGAGGTAGTCAATTATTCCTCTATTGGAAAGTAATCCCAAGCCAGTTAGGAAACTGGATGACATAAATTGATTGAATGCATCTCAAAGAAACGTAGAAGATATACATACCCGAAAAATTAGTAAATGCAGTGTAAGATTCAGATTACAAATAGTAAGAAAGATTAAACTGCAACTCAAAAATTAAAATAATATCACACGAGATTATAAAATAAAATGCATACAGTAATCAAAAATTGAAGTTTGAAAACTGATAGAGTAAATGTATCAAACGTTGCCACGTTAGAATCTATATGTAAATATTTTAGTTTTTTACATGACAATGTTTGACACATTTACTCTGTTCTAAAACTTTCAATTTCAATCTTTAATTAATTGTATGCATTTTATTCTTGTGTGATATTATTTTAATTTCTGAATCGCAGTTTAATCTTTCTTAATCTTTCACGCAACAGTAAAATATTATGTATATTACTTTTTTGTGAAATTTTAATTTCTGACTTGTCGTTTAATTCTTCTTACTATTTATAATCTGACATTTACTATCTTTTCGGATATACAGAGTGTCCGATAATTGTTCTGAATACTATCTACTTTACAGAAAAACTGCAAAAGACAAAAATTGTTTATTTTTTTCTTATAGAGTTTTAAGAATTTTTTTAGAATTTTTTCAGAATTTTTAATACCAAATTTTCTCATGTTGATAAAATTGAGAAAATGCAGCACTAAAAAGTTGATAAAAAATTTTGAAAAAATTCAAAGAGTTCTATGAGAAGAAAATGAACAATTTTCATCTCTTTTTCTGTAAAGTTGATAGTATTTGAGTAAAAAATTATTGGGAGTGTGAATAAGTTCTCGCCGTTTTTTTTGTGAAAATAAATCTTTTATTAAAAAACATAATGAATAAAACAAGTCAATTAAAGTATTGCCCATCGCTGAAGACAACTTTTTCCCATCTTTCTGGCAGCATTTGAATTCCACGTCGAAAAAACGACACTTCTTTTGCCACGAATCGATCCAATTTTTGGTATTTTCGTATGATGTGAACTGCTGCTCAGACAGGCCGTGCGTCATCGATCGAAATAGATGGTAGTCAGAAGGCGCAATGTCTGGTGAATACGGCGGGTGAGGTAGAACTTCCCACTTCAGCGTTTCCAAGTATGTTTTGACCGGTGCTGCGACATGTGGCCGAGCGTTATCATGGAGCAAAACAATCTTATCGTGTCTTTGCTCGTGTCTATTGCGGCCGTTTTTCTTTTAATGCTCGGCTCAAACGCATCAATTGTCGTCGATAGAGATCTCCTGTGATGGTTTGGTTGGGTTGGAGCAGCTCGTAGTATACTACCCCCAGCTGATCCCACCAAATGCAGAGCATGAGCTTGGAACCGTGTATATTCCGCTTTGGCGTTGATGCTACTGCTTCGCCCGGCTTAACCCACGATTTTTTACGCATAGGATTACTGTAGTATATGCTCCACTTTTCATCACCAGTGATAATACAATGTAAAAAATCTTTCCTTTTTTGTCGTTGAAGCAGCAGTTCACACGTGACAATACGCCGTTCGATGTCTCTCGGCTTCAGTTCGTACGGTACCCAAGATCCTTCCTTGTGTATCATTCCTAATGCTGACAGACGTTTTGAAACTGTTGTTCGATCAACTCCTAATAATTGTGCAATGTCGGATTGCGTCTGACATGGATCTTCATCAAGTAATGTTTCCAGTTCTTCGTCTTCAAACTTTTTTGATGCACCACTGCGTTCTCTATCTTGAAGATTAAAATCACAATTTTTAAATCGGTTAAACCAATCTCTGCATGTTCTTTCCGACAAAGCATGTTCACCATAGGTTTCTACAAGAATTCTGTGCGCTTCAGCTGCAGATTTCTTCTGAATAAAATAGTGCAGTAAAATTCCCCGCAAAAACGGTTTATTTGGCACGAAATTTGACATATTTTATAGGACGAAAAGAAAATGTTCTTTATAGGTTAAAGGAAAGACATGCACTGATTCTTAACATAGGTTATAGAACTTCAATATAGAGGCCTCATCATCTTTAATTATACACACAAACTTTTTATATCGCCATCTGATGGTGAAATGGCGAGAACTTATTCACACTCCCAATATTAAAGATCAATTTTCGGTAATTTTTAGCAATTAATATCTTGTTAACTACTGCAAAAATTGCAAAATGGTAAAGGACTTGCCGTCTCAGTTTAGTCCGCTCTACATGTCCACGAACTGCGTCAGAACAATTATCGGACATCCAGAATACATTATACATCTTCTTGATGCTCCTTTGGTACTTTATCAATTTGTACTATTCACTCTAAATCTGGCATGGGATCTTTAACGGAGAAATGATCAACTATCTCACATGGATCGCGGTCAATGATAGACTATAATGCGCAAAAGAGCATATATTTTATATCGCTAATCTCTATAATCTATTCTAATAGATTAGCTGAAATGTTTTTTAATGTTAAGCTATTACGTATTAAATTTCATTATATGAAAAAGCATACTATTTACAGCTCGATTCCCATAGACCATTTTCTTTATTTTTTAAATAATTTTTAATTCTCGGTAATCTTATTTATCTATTTATAAACTTTTAAATTATATTTAAAAATAATCATAAATATTTTAGTTGTCACTGGCTCAACTGACGGTATTGGTAAAGCTTATGCTAAGGAATTAGCAGCAAGAAATATGAATCTAATATTAATCAGCAGAAACTTAGAAAAACTTTATCGCACAAAAGATGAGATGCTGTTAATAAATCCAAAAATCCAGGTGAGGATTATTGCGGCGGATTTCGCCGAAGGAAAAGATGCTTTTACCAAAATCCATTCTCTTTTGCAAGATATTTCCGTCGGCATATTAGGTAATTAAATTAATCATTATTCTCTTTCACTATGACAATTTGGTAGCTGTAGTTTTATGGCCAACACAAGATTAGAAAAAAATTACTAAACATTCATGTATGAACTATTTTTTTGAAATATAAATTTTTGGAAAAAAAAGTTTTAGCTTGTTAAAAAATAACAACTCTAATATAATTATTAAAAATCATTTTTAGTTAAAATTCATTTTAATGTTATTTTAATATTATCGTGATCGTTTAATGTTACTGTTCTGCTTGGATATATTTTGCAATTTCCAAAAACAGTTTTGATTTTTATTGATTTCTATGACAATAAAATCTAAACATAAATTTAGTATAAGTCAATATAAGTCAATTTTTTACAATCTATTATTTTTTAAAGTAATATAACTTGTTGTTAACATAAATATTGTTTTACTTAAGTAATGCTTATAAAAATCATATAATAATTAATCATATAATAATATAATAAAATTATGTGTCTAATGCTCGATGCGAGTTGATACATTTGTGAGTTGATAACGCCAACTAAAAATATCAAACTAGCTTTATGTTCTGATGCATTGCTCGGTGAAATTATAGTCTTCGCCGATATGTGGATAGGTTACCAAGATAAAGAAAGAAAGCAGATCTTTATCGACAAAATTTATTAGCATGAGAAAAGAGAAATAACATAAAATAAAGTAAATTAATAAAATGCGAGAATGTCAAATCTATGTGAATTGATACTCAACTGATTCTATTCACTCCAATAAGCAATATCATGTTAGTGTTTTATCAAGATCAAAAAATTCAAGAAATCTTGTCTTGGTTTTGTCTTGAATCATTACAAGACCAAAACAAGAAATTAGAAATTGATTTCAAGACAAGACCAAGAAATTATTATCAAGACTAAAATTTCTTGCCAATAAGTCAAGTTTCTTCGAAATTTCTTGAATTTCCGTGACAGTTTTTATTTTCAATATTTTATTATTTTATTTCTGATTCGAAAAGTTTTGAATAAGTTAGATTTCAACATTTCCAATTGTATTTATTGGTATTTAACAGGTTATATAATATAGAAATGTATATTTACACAATTTCACTAAATAGCAAAATAGCATATATGAGCAGAATGTAAATCGATTATTGAAAAAGTGAAGTTCCTGATCTAACTAAATTAAATCATACTGATACATTGTATCAGATATTGACTTTTATATTTAGACGCCTAACCATTTGCAAGCTACTATTGTTTATTGTAGTTATGTTTTTATTAACTATAGTCTATTGTATCATATTTTATGTCTATTATTCTGTTAACATATAGTCTTTTTCATGTAACTTTACAATAAACTAAATTAAAATTAAAATTAAATTAAATTAAATATTTATGTAAAGGAATATATATAAAATAAATGTTGCGAGATTACTAGCAAAAGTATATTATATAAACATTTACGTACTTCTACTAATAGTATAAATGATATAAATCAGGAATAATTAAAATATATAGTAATTATAATAATAATAAATATAATAATAATAATTATATCTAATAATCTCAGGAATTTAATAATCTGAAATAGTTACACTTGGCAGTAACCTCATGATATTAAAAATGATAATTTGAGAAATATTTTCAATCTTTATTAATAGATTTGTGGATAATGGACATTATAGCCACACTTTTAAATCCTGAATTTAAACATAGTAAACTACGAGACGATTCGGCATTCAATTTGTTCCTATGATTTCTTATTATTAGAGAAGCCTTCGAATTCAGTCTCTCCGATGGAACCGATGTTGCCATTGTGGCTAAAAAATATTTAATCATCCTTGAGAGGTTCGGGAAAGATTTTTCATGAATTGATTACCAATTCAAAATGTCAATGTTTTCATGGAACTCGAGGAATTGCATAATACTATATAAGCTCTTTCTTCCAGTAATTACTTTGGTCGCCAAACTTTGTCCGTTTCTTTTAAAAATAAAAAAATTACGTCCAAATCAAGTTCATCTGTCTTTGTAGTTTGATCGGTACATCCATTATTATTGTCATTGATACTATTAAGGTTAACATAATATTGTTCTTTAAATATTTCCTCAAATTTTCACAGATAGATCTTTCAAGTCTCTTCCCCACGCTGTTTTGTCAAAAACTTCAAATTTATCGAAGATCTAGTATCAAGGAAACGCAATACATCCAATTAGATTTCTTGTAGTGTTTTAAAATTTTATCTCTCGTCGATTGCAAGGCAAAAATCAATTGTTCATCTACTGCACATCTATCGTTTTTATTATTCAGTTCGTGAACCCATAATTCCAGTTTATCTAATAATAAATTAATATCAATAAGAACCATTGACAGCGTGCAGTATTTTTCATCCGAAAGTAAGGTCGATAAATATTAAAATGAATGCAAGTAGTTTACTACCGAGATGTTTAGGGCCTGTTTTTTATTTGTAAGTCTATATTTATTCAAACTTTCATTGTTATCGCATAGTATGTTCAACGGAGTTTTCATTTTCAAAGATCAAACAATCATTTGGAAGGTTGAGTTCTTGTACAAACATCTATAATTGACATTAATATTTTAACATTTGCTGTTTCACAACAAATACGAAATTTTTTCTACAATTGCTCTGATCGTTTTATTTTTTTTTTTTGCTGTTCTTATTTTTGTAACTGGTGAGCCATTAATCTCCATATCATCACTATCAATGCATTCTTCCTCTTCCAATTCGTTTGTCTTTAGAAGAATCATCTTTTATTTTGAGTAATTTCAGAAAGTCTTGTACTGATAAATTTAAAGTATGAGCAACACACACGAAGTATTTATTTTCGCTGTCAAAATCTTCTAATAAATAAAGTGCCCAGATGATTTATAAATGTAAAATTTGAGGACGCATTATCCGTAGTTATTCCTTGATGAATTTTTGATGAATTAATATTGTACTCTGCCATAGTGTTTTGAAATAGCGCTGCAATTTCTTTACCAGAATGTCGACCTTTTGCGGGAATAAAATCCAATACGAAGGACGTGCATGAGCACGACAAAAATTTTATCCCTCTTCTTTATGACTGTGTACCTCGTAAGGCTGTTATAATAATCTTTTCCTCCGTCCCTGCAAAAACCTGTTCTGTTATTGTCAGACCTTCAAAAATAAAAGATCGCTCCGTCCCTCGATATCTCTCCTACTACGACTGGATATCTCGTCAAAATGATCCTGCAATCTCGCTGCAAAACTGGCGGCGCCGTCTATTCGGTATATTTCGTCGTATATTTCTATAAAAATAGGTCACCAAGATAAAAAAAGAAAGTAGATCTGACTTCGGCTTGATCAAAATTTATTAGCACGAGAAAAGAGAAATAACATAAAATAAAATAAATAAATAAAATGCGAGAATGTCAAATCTATGCGAATTGATACTCAACTGATGATCAACTGATTCTATTCACTCCAATAAGCAATATCATATGATCGATACTGTCTAAGGTTTTTTATACCCCGAAGAATGTATCGCGTACCCGGAATCGACCGAAGGATTATAATGCGGAATGTGACCGTATCTGTCAGCGTTAGCAGGTCGACTCTTTTGTTTACCTGATCTCACCATCGCTCTCCTCTCGCTCGCGTCTTTCTAGAAATTACTCTATCTAATAATATAAATATTATTATTCGTGTATATTTATTGCTCATCGTCGTTAACTTTTAAACTTTAAATTATATTATAACGCTTGACAATAATTGTTTCCATATAGAATTACAGCACAGATTAAACAATTTTTCTCCTGCATTCCGAATTGTCATTCGCCTAGCTTTTACCTTCGTATGCTACCAATATAAAGACCAGAACGAGAAAAAAACTAGAGAAAGAAATTACGGATTTAAATGTCTACTGTTCTTATTTTCGCAGCCAACGTATTCGTATGTGACTACGTATCCCTCGAGTGTGTATGTGTCTGTGCGTTTATGTCACGACGATTGCTTTCGGATCTACTTATCTGTGTCGATGCAATTGCCACAATGTAAATAGATTGACCAATTTACTAATCGTGTGAATTGAACAGTCTGCAAGGCCAGTTACTTCAAATATTGTTGTTTTACTATCCACTAACCTTCTCTCACCACGTATAAATATATAAATCAGCTATTGGCCCTTTATGAATGCACAATATGAATCGGTATAGTTGTCCAAATAGTACGTAATAGAGATCTTAATGCTCGATTTACATGATACGAGTTAATTGGTATATGAGTTGATAACATCAGTATAAAGATCATATTGCCTTCGTGTAAATGGATAAGCCGACAGACCATTGGGCAGTATCTAACAAAGCCAGCTACTTCAAATATTTTTGTTCTACTACTGACCTTCTCCCATGATACAGGCAGACCAACTATTGGTCCTTAAAACCTGATTTACATAATGCGAGCTATTAACTTGCTAATAAAAGAGTAGCTTTCAAACTGGATGGTCATCTACTTGGTTTTTACTGATCTTTGTTATTTACGTGATTTAAGTTACTAGCTCGACAGTAAATCAATAATACTGATCTTCGAATGGCTAATTATCTCAGCCATAGGTTCTTTATTACATACTAGGGCTTCAAGATTGATTCGAATTTAAAGCTATCCGGATATCCGTATGTTTATCCGAATAAATGTAATGCTTAAAATTCGAGTTATCCGGAGATTCAAATTTTCTAAGATATCTGAATCTGAGATTAGAATAGTAAAAGTCGAACCCAGATTCGATTCTCAGATTCGATTCCGGAATCGTAGTAAACTTATAGCGAATTCGGTTGGATGCATTAGTGCGGACTGAGTGTATATTAAAGTTATTATATTGTATTTAATCTGAATGTAAAAGTGAAATACAAATATTTCTTTTATTAGCCTTGTACATCTATACTTATATTTTTTAATTTTATTTTTCTTCAATTATGTATGTGAATCAAAATTCAATTTTTATTTAAAAAGTAACTTATGTTAAAATTAATTAAATACTACATCGATGTTTTCTCTATCGAACAAATCGTCGCAATAACAGTCGCTATACATTTATTCTTATTAGAAAGATGTTTATGATATCTTAACTCTCGAACAGCGGACGTCGTGAACGCACGGCGGATGCAGAGTCAAATGTGACCCAAGAGTAATATTGTTTTTGTTAGAGATTATGCGGTAAGGTCGGCTATTAAACTGCGAGAAAACGTATTTTCAAAAGACTTTATTAATTACACAAAAAGGCAAAGTACTCTCTCGTGATGCGTGCTGTCGTTTTGACGAGACAGACGAGACTACACTAAAAAAAAAAAAAGACAAGTGGGGTGACGCTGCGAGCGCACGAGACGGCAGCATCACCGTACTTAAGGCAGTGCCGACAATGCAAGAAACACAACTCAAGACCGATCAAAGAATCCGCAACAATGAAACCTTGATAAAGGAAATATGAAAGCACTTCCTTTTTTTTTTATTTAACAGTTTTAAAAACGTTTGAAAACAGTTTTTTTTTTATAATATATACTGATGGAAAAATTTCGTTGAAATTATTCCACGTTTTGGAACACGGTTTTAGCGAAATTTCAGCATTTCAGAAACATTTCAGTTTAATTATGGCGATTTCCACTGAGTTGCTACGAAATATCAATCGGCAAACATAAAACAGGAGAGGAGAAAGCGTACTTGACTCACGCGTCATAGATGAAAAAAAGTAAACAACTCTAACTCGCGGATCTTATGAGACTCTGGCAGAAGGTTAACAATGATACATGGCAATCACACACGCGCGGCGCGCTGTTTCAGACTGTACAGATTTCTATTACACATTCTAAAACACTTTTATTAGGCTCTCATAGGCTGATTGTTTTTTACTTAAAATCAATTCGGATTGGCTCTTATTGCGACGATTTGTTCGCACTCATTCTTCCGTTAATTGTGTCACTATTAACATGGCAGATTACCCGCCGTAGATTAAAGAAATAGTTGATATGATTGATATTTTTTATGCTGCTAATAATAATGCTAGAGAAGCAGCTCGTCAGTATCGAGATAGGTATCCGGATAGATGACATTCCGATTATAAAGCAATTTTGCGTTTAATAACTAGAGCGTGTACGGGATTAATGAAATAAAAACGTTCTAAAAAACTATTTAATAACGATGCTATTATCGTAACCATTCTAGGAATGATAATAATGAATCCGCACATTAATCAACGTCAAATTAGTCGTGAATTAAATGTGTCTTCTGCAACTGTATGTAGAATTTTACATGCCAATCATATTCATCTATCTCGGGTCTTGCCTTCACCGGCCGGATCTACTTTGGGTCTTGCCTTCATTGGCCGGTACACCTTGGGTAATGCTAATGCCGATATATATGACCGGCACTATGACTTTCAAGCCTCATAACTCGAAAAGTGCTTAATGAAAAAATATTTTATTATAATGTTTTGGAAAGCTCTCGAGATAAGCTATGAGAAAATGTAATAAGAAATAGATGGTTCCATTTTAAAAAATTAATGTCATCTTTGTCTGACTTTGACAATATTACCCAAGGTCAAACCAGTGATATTTTCTTATGTCCCCCTGGAAACCATACGAGGGCAAATCAATAAGTACCTGTATTAGTAATGAAGACAAGCTTTTCACAAAATTTTTTTTTATTTTTTAACGTAATCCCCTTTAAAGAAGATACTCTTTATCCAAACTTCTGTCATTTTTTTAACCCCTCAGAAAAATACAAAATTTGTCGAACTCTGCAAAATAGGCCTCTGTTTCGGCGATGACCTCCTCATTCGACGTGAATTTCTTTCTACTGAGCCATTTTTTCAAGTTTGGAAACAAGAAGAAGTCACAGGGGGCTAAATCCGGAGAGTATGATAGATGCGGCAGCAATTTGTAGCGCAATTCGACCAATTTGGCTGTGGCGACTGCGGAGGAATGAGCCGGTGCATTGTGAGCGATCGCGGCACCCATCGGGCCGACAGCTTTTTCATTCCTAAGTTATCATGCAAAATATTGAATGCCGTTCCGACCGACACACCTACCGCCTCTGCTACTTCATGCACTTTCGTTCGGCGATCAGCGAGAATCATGTCGTGGTCTTTTTCAACGATTTCCTCAGTAACCACGTCTGCCGGGCAGCCTGAGCGCTCCTCATCAAAAACAAACGAACGACCCCGTTTGAATTCGTTAAACCAATATCTGACGGTTGTCATAGATGGTGAAGAGTTCCCATAGACAGCATCCAACTTCGTTTTTATTTCTTCGTACGTTTTTCCATCCAAAAATAAGAAACGAATCATGGATCGATATTACTCTTTTTCCATTGTATCGGAAAACATCAAACACGCTCACTACGAATTGCTGTCAAATCAAGACTATTGCATGAATCATTCTGAAATTTTGTTTGGCGTCATTTGAAAGAATAGTACACGATGGTAATGCCAACTTGCATCAGCAACGTCGCCGTCTTGAAACACGAGTACTTATTGATTTGCTCGTATAACTTTTGTCTGAAACATTTTTTGTATCTTCCATATTTTTCGAGATATTTGCTATTAAAATGAAACATACTGTATATGTTAAAAGTTAAATAAAAAGTTAATAACTTTTTTAACTTAATTTAATTAATTTTAAATAAATTAATTTTTAACTTAACCTAGTTACTTTTAAACTTTTTAACAGGACTTCGTAAAGATATCACATTTAATTGGCAGGACATTTACAGGACGTCCCGTGTTATTAGAGAGCAACTTTTAATGTAACTAGATTTATTTTATAAGTTATTAATTTATTAAAAAAAAAAAATATTAACATACCCAACTTTGATGTAGTATAATCATTTCTTCAGTCTCAGGTGAAAAAGTGTTAAGTCCTGGTAATATTTAGGTCGATATAATTGTCAAAGAAAAAAAAAAACGATTTACATATGTAGTCAAAATAATACAAAATTTTAATTCTATGAAAAATACTAACGAAGATTATTTCGTAATTATAAAGATGAAACAGATGTAATAATATAGAGAGGAAATCAAACTCGTATTTATAATTAAAACTGAAGTAATTTACATTAAAAAGAAAAAATTGCGATTTTAAATCGATTTATTTTACGAAAAATTGTTTTTTTTTATTTTTCTAGCTAAATAGGATTATTTTAAACTAAAATGTCTTTGTAAAAAAATTTAACTGAGGCGAAAAGCGCACTGAGTATCAGTGTGCTCCTTGCCCTGATGAAGTGAACAACAAGGTTCACGAAATATTAGCAATTTAAAATTATTTTTATATTCTTTTATTCTCTTAAATGATCTTTTTGTCTGACATTTAAAATGCATTTGTTACTTGATGTCGCGACATATTTTTCTGCTCGCTTTATTATCAGAAGTCATTCTGGCATGGAATAAAGAGAATAGATAATGCATAAGTCAAGAGAAATAAATTAATACATACCTAAATTAATTTACATTGGTCTCCATACATGCAACATTAAATGACGCTTCTATATGGATACGATATATTAAATGATTTTTGTTTTAAGTGAACAATGTGGGTAAGCTACACGAGTATCCCATGTATGTCGGAGAGATACCTGAGCAGGAACTATGGGACATTATCAATGTAAATGTGGGTGCCACTACGTTAATGACACGGTTAGTTATCGGGCAGATGCAAAAACGCAGACAAGGCGCGATTGTCAACATCTCCTCCGGATCTGAGTTTCAGCCGTTGCCGTTGATGGCTGTATACGCCGCTACGAAAGTGTATGTGAAGAGTTTCTCCGATGCTCTCAGGACGGAATACTCCAAATTCGGTGTAACTGTTCAACACCTGTCGCCTCTTTTTGTCAATACCAAAATGGTAGCATTTAGCTCTAAGCTTCAGGTATTGAAATTATTATAATATTATTGAAGTAATATTACTTATAACGATTCTCTAAATTGTTGAAAGAGTTAAAGTTCTTAAAGTTTATTTTTTATAAATCAATTTGCTGCAAATTTATATTTTAGTTTGCATTCATATTTTATATGAAAAGAACGATTATTTTTAACAAAAAGAATATTTTCTTGATAATAATATATATATATATATATATATATATATATATATATATTTATATATATACATATATATATTATAAAACTGAAGAAACAACTTTTTATATAATAAGCAAATCGAACTCATTTTAATTTAATAATTTTGAAGTATTAAACTTATTAAAATTCATAATAAATTTGATGCTTGTGAATGTGATGTGGTGAACTTACGATTTGCGGATATATGAATTTTTTAAATACTTAGTAAATATTTTAGTAATAATTATTATTTGCGTACTGTATGTATTTTTCTGTGATGAAGGGAATACATTCATAACATTTGATCAGAATTTCAAGATAACATTAATTTTTTTTTTTACGAAAAATGTCAAATATGTTTTATACATTAAAGGTCAATTATAATATTTTGAAAATCTGAGGTTGGAAATCTGACTTTCAATATCATTTTCATCATTTAAAAATCTATAAGAAACAACTTATGTGATACAAAATATTTTTTTCTGCTATGATTCAATATAATTATGTAAAATGCTCAAATATAGTGATAAACAATAGCTGCAAAAAATTTTAATATTTTGACAAACAGTTTGAGCGTTTTTCATAATTGTTCTATTTGTCTAACAAAATTATTTTCAAATTTATATCTATGTAGCTAAAGATTTAAATACTTCAACAAAACCGTTCTTTTTATATATTACTTCAAGCTTAAAATAATACGTTATTTTTGTATAATACGTTTGTGTTTTCATGCAATTACTGAAAAATGTAGACGTTTTATTTAAAACTGCAGGTTTCAAGTATATTTGTACCTGATGCTACAACTTATGCAAGAAATGCTATTGCCATTCTGGGCAAAATAGATAGCAGTACTGGTTATTGGGCCCATAGTATTCAAAAGTTCATCATTCTAATGATACCTGTATGGATTAGAACAAAACTCGGACAAATTATGAATGAAAATTTCAGACAAGACTATTTCAAGCAACAAAGACAAAAGACATTGTAATAAGATATTTTAAATAAACCATTATTTTTTGAAGATATTATATCGTACTGACGTAGAAACTAATTTTTAGCAATTTTTAATTATTATGAGTAATATAGTATAATATAAAAAGAAGATACAGCGGAAGAGAAAAAGAGAGAAAAAGAGAGTGTACGTGCGTGTGAATGCAAAAAAGAAAGAGAGAAAGAAAGAAATATAAACTTTTTTTATTATACTTAAATTTTGATTGAGCAAAACTTCAACTTTCATTTTTGCACAACTAATTTTCTCTATTCTAGATTAAGACTCCTTCTATCTTCCTTTCCCTAAATATTCTTATTCTAATAATGCGATTATGTAAGCTAAAGTTGCAATATGCATGCAATTTTGATTAATTTGAAATAAATTAGTTTGTATTTTTTTTTAATTAAAAATGGTATCTCTGTGACTCTCGAATTTAACAATAATAATGTAAAGGCATATGAGAGTATAATAGAGCGTATTCAATATATATTTTCCTTACTAATAAATATAAATTTCGAACGTTTTGACCCTTTTTTGAACCTTCTTCAGCGAGACACGTTCATACAATTCAATGTGTGAGAACATCTCATCTTAGATGGAAGCCACTTCTGAATTGACAGATCCAAAGTGAAAATCCATCATTATTGTTGAAATTCTGTAATCACATCCTGTGATATTTCATGATAAGAAACGGGAGGGTCCCAGATGTACATAAAGAAAGTCGGACACAGCAGGTTGTCCAAGTCGGACACAGTGCCAATTGGACACAGACAGAACATTCGACAGCTTCCATCAGATACAATTCCAAATATTCCAATCGGACACAAGTTGACATGGACACACGACGGTTTCAATCGGACACAAGTTAACGAATGGTGATTATACAGTTTAGCAGCGATCACCTCAAAAATCGATAAAATTAGGTTTATGCGTTTTGACTCTCGCCCCTCCTCCCCTCCTCCCTGTAAAGAGGCGCACGACTTCTGTAATTGTACTGTTGTTGTTAAGGTTAGAAAATCTGTCATGTAGACAGTGAATGGATTAGTACTTGTTGGGTCGGGTTACATCACCCCGAACAAAAACAATAACTTACCCGCTTGGGGCCTAACTGCCTAGAAGTTACAGCATAGACAGTGTCCGCTTGGAATATTTCTACCCCATGAAGGCAGTGGAGTGTGAGAACAATCTTTTTAGAGCGGTTTTTTTATTGTCTAGGCTGCAACTTCTAGGCAAATAGGCCCCAAGCGGATAGGATGTTACTTTTTTGTTTTGTGGCGGCTACGCCATCCCGAATATAAGCACTACTCTGTTGCAAATTTCCATGGGTTTTTTCATGGGTTTCTATAGAGCACTATAAGAACATTCATACCCAGCAAACGAGAATGGATTGAAATGGATTAAAATGGATTCAGATTTTCAGAAATACGGATTCATGAATGTTAAAATGAATCCTTTTCAATCCTGAATGCATTTTTATTCATTTATAGGAATTGCATAAAGCAAATGTCTACGCTTTTTCAATCCTGAATGCATTTTTATTCATTTATAGGAATTGCATAGAGCATATCTCTATGCCTTTTAATCTAAAAATAATATTAGTGCATGAATACTACTCAATTCAGAATTGTGAATAAAAAGTACAGTTTTTTTAATTCAGTTAAGTTCATAAGTAATATCAGCAATTTCTGTGAATACTGTTTAATATTCTGAATATGAAATGCAGTTTTTCAATCTAATTGAATAAAAAAAATTTTTATTTAAAAATGGACTATAAATGCTACTTAAATTATTTAAAATCATAAATAGGAAATTTTTTGTTTTAATCCAATTAAGTCCAAAAAAGTTGTAACGTAAAAATAATTGAGCTATGTTCTTTTGTTTCTCTTTGATTAGAAATAAAATGAATGATCGATGTGAACACTCGCAAACCAAGTCAAACACAAGACAAACCCGAATACTAGGCTAATCACAGCGCGCGACATTAGACAAGCGAGATTAAATTATCCGACACTTATTCAATGTTATCTTATAATATAAATTGTTTATATTTTATTATATCTATTAATAATGATATTTTTATTATTAATATAATGATATTTTTATTATTATATTTTTATTATCTATATAATTTCGTGCACTGGTTTAGCTGATTGTAATTGAAGTAGAGAATGAATAACACATTTACCAATTGAAGAAATAGTGTAGCGGGTAACGTAGAAGACTCATAATCCAGAAGTCCCAAGTTCGAATCCCACTAAGGTGCTTTTTTTATATCAATTTGAAGTAGTTAATTTCAGGTATAATTAATATAAATGTCTTAGGAATAAAATTGTAACCTTTGTAAATTTGTAACCTTTAAATATGAATGTTTTTTCTTTCGAATATTAAACTAATGTCAGCTCGGATCCAATCCATTTCAATCCATTCAATCCATTTTCATGGATTTAAAGTACGCATTAAAAAAATTTTAATCCATTTTAATCTATTCTCGTTTGTTGAGTAGGAATGCAAATAGAGTAATAGAGGTATCCATAGGAATGTGGACAGATGCCCCATGAGAACTAAAAGATCTATACGAAAGCGGAAAAAATCGATATGATTTTTTTCATCTATGGTGAATGTCGCCAAATTATAAGAGAAGCAGTACATTTGTATGCTGAAAGATTTTCCGGTCGTGTCCATCCCTCACTCTCTGTTTTTTCCAAACATACTCAGTAAATGAGAATGGATTAAAATGGATTAAAATTTTTTTAATGCGTACTTTAAATCCATGAAAATGGATTGAATGAATTGAAATAGATTAGATCCGACACTAGTTTAGTATTCGAAAAAAAAAAACATTTATATTTAAAGATTACAAATTTTATTCCTAAGATATTTATAATAATTATACCTGAAATTAATTACTCCAAATTACTTTAAAAAACGCACCTCACTAG
>JAANIC010006441.1:647490-660071 GCA_017607545.1 Acromyrmex charruanus
GTGAGTGAGTGAGTGAGTGAGTGAGTGAGTGAGTGCGTGCGTGCGTGCGTGCGTGCGTGCGTGCGTGCGTGTGTGTGTGTGTGTGTGTGGAGGGGGGGCGCGCGCGCGCGCGTATGTATGTTTTAATACGGGGAGATGTGTGGTGATCGGATGAAATGGCAGGCCGATTTACTGTTTAGCTGCTTGGTCTACGAGGTCCCGGGTAGATATTGGTCGACGATGACGAGGAGGCCCGTTGTCCAACGCAAGAGCGCCAGGAGAGTAGTCACAATAGACAGTAACTGGATGATCCCAATAATAGTTTGATGCACTCGCGTAAAGATACGCGAACTGGCGCGAACGGATTTACTGACGTGATTTTTCACTGATTACACTGACGTGAATTGGGTTAGGTTGATTTCCGTACTGACGCTTTGAGCTTCGACGGGACTTCTATTTATATCCTAAAAAAGGACATAGTGCCATTTGTCTAAGATGTAATAGTTGGTTGCAATGTCACGCGAGATTTAAGATTTTTGTAGCGTCCTATCATTATTAATCTAGAGTGCATCGCTAGAGAGGTTTCGAGAAGAAAAGAAATGATTTATGTTATTCTTTAAAGAGGCAAGATTGCTCCAGATGAATGACGAATTCTGTTATCCTCACGGAAAATATGGCTATGTAAACAGACGGTTACCGTACACAACTAGTTTTGCGTGCAGGGCTACTGTCACTCGCGAGTCCGATCTTAGATAACGCTACCGTGGGAAGTTATCCCATGCGATTTGTGATTTTTTAAATACGTGGCGCCTATTTTCTTAAGATGAAATTGTTGGTTAGTCTAGGACAACAAAGCTTGGATTTTTACTATTGCGTGACTTCGCTTCGATGCATTTATAATGTCTTTTGCAATCTTGTCATTTTTCGGACCTACATTAAAGTTGTTATTCTTTCCAGGTTGATTGGCATTTACGAGTTTTCGCGGAGTTTATCCGGTCCCTCTTTTCAGTTCTGTCAGAGGATCGTTATCAGAGGATTCCATTTGAGTCTCATAGACGCCAACCATAGTCGCGACGTGGAGCCGATTCTTTCTAAAGAAAAGAATCGTGGCGTCTATAAGACGCAACAAAATTAAATACACGCGAATCGCCGAGCGGACCGATCTTTCCCTCGACTGCGCGTCGGCTTCCCTCATTCCGCCCGGCGCACTGCTTCGCTCGCGTTCTTCAACTTTCCAATGGTTTTAAACAAACTTTTTCGGCAACAAAAAATTCAAATTTTTTCAATAACAAATTCAATTCTTTCTTGACAAATTAGTCCAGACGGAATTCTTAATCTTAAAAACTAGAGCCACAGTGATTTTTTGAAAAAAAAATTGTTATCTCGGCACCTAATAATCGCAGGGTAATCTTTTTTTTTTAAATTCGTAGAAAAATGTTTGATTTCGAATGCTTCATACAGTTATTTGATGATGCATAATAATGAAATTATTCCATTTTTTTATACGGAAAAAGATATCCATTTTTTAAAGATGTTCTATAATAGTTTAACTGCAAAAAATCGTTACTAAGTGTATGTGATAATGCAATTCTTGAAGAAAAAAAATCACTCCTGTAAATTGCTGTTCAAAGATGAAAAAATTAAGTTTTCTGCAGACGGGTTTTTAGGGAACAAATGGCTTTTTGCAAAAAAGCCTAATGAAACATTTCAGGCTTGTTCAGGCTAGATTTGTTCGTCATTACGAAGACATTTTATGAGAATTTCAAAGCTTTGCGTTTAAATATCAATGAACAGAGAATGAGTGAAAAAAAAGCCTTTTTCGGTGTTTTTTATTTTTTTTCTACTGAATTAATAGATCGATTTTAATGTTCCACGTCTAATTTTGTAGATATTTCGAATACCTACATTTTTTATACCGAATTTTTTTCCCATTAATCAATATCTTTCGTTTTATAAGCGAAAAGCGTGTTTTTTGCAACTATTCGATTTTTTTTGCATATTTTCTTCACTAATCTCGAGTCTCGAACATACGCATTTCTTTTCTGATTGCCTTTCGAGACTTTCGTGAAAAGAAATGCTGGTTTATAATTTTTTTTCGGTAAAATTCTACTTCTACTGAACTATTCTTGCTACCCGAGTTTATGAAGGAGGGGTATTATATAACACGCATGAAAAATGGTAAACAATTAAATATCTCATAAACTGTTGCGTTTTAACATGATTTATATTATGCTGGATTAATTGGAGGGGTACGCTATTACTAAATTACTACTAATATATTAAAACTTGTATGTTATTTAGAATGCCTCCCGTTTCTTATTGATGCCTAGGGCCGCCGAGCGGCCGAGATTGCCAAGAAAACATTTTCGGTCTCTTGAAGCAAGCGACTAGTGTGAGAAGGAGCTCGCTGTCTCGTTCACTCTCGACGTGCCGAAGGCGAGCACACGGACATGGCTCGTGCATGCTTGGTTGTATGTTACAGCGCCACACCACGATAAATGACCGAACTTATAAGTGTGGAAAAGTAACGTTTTGACGACGAAATTTATGTTGGGCGCCATTTCGTTATTATTTGCTTAATTGTGAAAATGTGACTTGTCTCTACTTATCAAAGTCGTAATTACCAATGAGAACTAAAATTAAAACTTGGAATTTTATATGTAAAAGCGTATATTTTACTCGTTTCAACAGCTATCGGACCATGTGTTTCTGCCCAAATAGGCTCACTTACGTGCCTTTTATGACCATTTACTGACTGTCAAGGGAGAAAAGGACAGTTTTCATCGATTTTTACAAGTGTTTTATAGTGATCCCGTCATTTCGTTTCATCCAAATTGTCTTTATTTAAAAATGATATACAACATAAATTAATGTGTCATTCCTCGCTTCTGACGTCACGATTCTAACATGATCGCCGCGACTAATTAGGGGCCTTAAATACTTGCAAAATAACTATTAATAAAGTCTGTGCTATCTGTATGAGTTATCGATAATTAATCATTTGCAAACCTTTTAAATTTTTATTGTGTAAAATTTACTTTTGTTTCTCCTTTATTTAATTGGCAATAAATTTTTTTCGACAGTTTCTACTCAGACAGCATACTTGTCAGAATGAAAACTTTAAAAGAATTTTTTCAGGAGAACATTAGTTATTTTCAAAATGATGTCCAAATGGTATCTTATAATAATTATTTATCAGAGACATCTACTAGATGAGAATTCTTTAAGAAATCTCATTTCAGAAATTTCTTTTTATCTTTATGATATCATGCTAAATGATATCAATTTTTTCTCTCATGGAAGATATCATTACGTTGTATGATATTTGAGCCATGCAAATGCGCATGCGCCGCTATATTTAATTCAGAAACTGGACATAATTATAATATCTTTTATGAAAAATCCATTGGTTGTCATTTTTGAAGATATTATAAAAATAACATTTTCAAGAAGCAGACTCAAAACTTAACCCATAAAATTTAAGACACAGAATACTAAAGGATAACGAAAAGATGTCTAAAAGATGACGAATATGTATGATCGTTTTATCTCTTCAACAAGATCAAAGATGACTATAAGAAGTCTTTTAGTTTTGTTGAAAAAACAACTTAAAAAAGACATCTTTCGTCATCCTAGTAAACGAGAATAGATTAAAATGGATTGAAATTTTTTCTATCCGAATGCGTATTTTAAATAGCGAATATTTTTTTTGGAATTATTTAATTGTATTCAATTGAATTCAATTGGATTCAATTAGATTCAATTGGATGCAATTGGATTGAAAGACTGCATTTCCTATTCAAAATTTTTAATTAAACAGTATTCACAATGTACACAGAAATATTATTTTTAGATTAAAAGGCATAGAGATATGCAATTCCTATAAATGAATAAAAATGCATTCAGGATGATTGAAAGGCATTCATTTTAACATTTGTGAATCAATATTTCTGAAAATCTGAAAATCCATTTCAATTCATTTCAATCCATTCTTGTTTGCTGGGATGTTTCTGTGGTTGTCTTTTCGGTAAAGCGAAAAGTTAACTAAAAGACATCTTTTCGTATTATCGACATATAAAAGACAATGTGGAAAAAATATCTTTCATTATTCACCCGCGAGCAGTACGCGGGATCGTCACAAGACAGACGTGGAGTTCGAATTCCCGTGTTTGAAAACCATACGAGATAGAATAAAAAGTACAGCATTATGAAAAATATAACTTGTGATGAACACTCATGAAATATTTTTTGAAAGTAAATCCTCAAAGGGGACTATGATAAAAGGTAATGGCTCTTATACACATCACATGGCAAACATTGCAGACATAATGGAATATATATTGACAGTCATACACATACATAAATGGAATATACAGAGTGCGTAACCAAAATCCGGACAAATCGAACAATTTCTTTAAATAAAATGTTTTTAATGAAAAATTAAATATTACAAAAAATCCTTTTACATAGCGCTTGAGGGATCCCGGTAAAGCACAATTATTCGATATATCCCCCATTAGCTTGAATGACGGCCTCTATTCTCGGTCTGAAGCGTTCGCACGCTGTAATATAGCGCTGTTCATGCCGACGAATGCTGCCTCAATAGCGATTCTTAATGACATCAAATTAAGATACCGAGACTTATTTATGACCCTTTCAACTACGCTCCATACGTAGTAGTTCAAGGGATTTAAATCTGTTGAGAGGCCAGAATGAGAGCCGAGGCGACTAACTCGGCTTGTCCTGGCAGTCTCAGAGAGCATCTGTCATATCATTAATGTGTACGATTTGTATCGAAAGTCCTCCTCAGCAATTCAATGTATTGATGGCTCTTAGACCGACAATCGATGTTAATTTTCGCAACGATTGCCCTGTGTCATCCGAAATCAGCGCTTAAACCTTTTCAACGACTGCGGGGGTCCTCGCGGTGTATTCTTTTGAGTGACTCTTCCTCGCTGGCATACTGGAACCTCCATTGGACTGTTCTAAAGCCGTTTTATATTTTGCCATAACGTCATAAACGGTTGATCTTCCAAAGCTCTTTCTTGGTATCCAAAGAACCGTATTATTTCCGTTGCTGAACGTCCACCGCGAAGGCCTTCGATGATCAGTTCTTCGATTACTCCGCACTTCGATACTCCGCACTTGGTTTCAACATCGCGGGATTTTGAGAATATGACTGTTTACTAGAAGCATTAGGCTTTTTCGGACGCCAACAACAACCTCTGGCGGAGGCACAATATAGCTGAAAATTTAAATTGAAATTTGTCCGGATTTTGATGACGCATCCTGTTGACAGTAATACAATTTCATTTAATTTTGTATAAAAATTAATTCAGATATCTAATGTTATTAAATGTTATATGTGCTAAAATATCAAAAAGAAGTCTTAAAAACTAAAAAATGTTTACAGAATCATCATCTTTTAATAATCTTTCAGACGACTTTGTGTTCTTTGCATATACATATAACAAATTTCTTTTGGACATCATAAATGCGAACTCTATGTTAATATATTTTGGATATCATAAAGACATGCAATTTGAGAAATCTTTTAGAAACATATTATCATTTTTGTGATATCTTTCTGTTCTCAAAAAACGGCACATTAGATAACATTTAGATACCTTTATGTGACCTTTTAGAAATTTCTCTAACTTATCAGATTTAGAAATGAGATATCTTTTAGAAACCTTTTTGATAACATATCATTATGTGAGTACTTCCTACATCAGACTAGGCTAGAATCAGATTACGCATTGAAGATTGAGATTGAAAGATTGACATTTAATCAATCAAAACAATAGAAGCTAAAAAAAAAAAAAATTCCTTTATTCTCATTGTCAAATTTAAATTCTTCGATCTTCAATCTCATTCTTCATTGCGTAGTCTAATTCTGACCTCAGACATATTAAAGATTGAGATTGAAAATTCAAAATTGAAATTTGACCAATGAGCAGGGCTGGGCAAAATACATCAATACATTTGAAATGCAAAAATAAAAAATATTGGCAATCTCAGTATTTGAATTACAAAATACAAAATACTTTTTTTAAATACAAAGTACAAAATATTTCAAAATTTGTTGTTTTAAATACAAAATACTTTTGTTTAATATTTCAAATACAAAATACATTCAAAATTTGTATTTTAAATACAAAATACTTTTTAGTACAATATACGTCAAAAATTTTTTTCATTATAAAATAGACACGAGCGTTGCACAAAATAACTTATTGTAAAACAAACAAAATTTATATTATTTTTAAATGACAGAAAACTTAAAGCTAATTTGTTTCGAATTATTGCCCTGCTCTCGAACGGTTTGAGAGAAGTAACAATTATGCCTAATTTCTTCTAACTTTAGATAAGTTACCTGTAACTTTTTTCATAAGATATTTCAGATATCTTATTTATCCATAAGATATCTAGGAGATATCCAATGTTGGAACAGATACTAAAGATCCAAAAGGTATTTAGTTATAGGTATTATGTAGAAAAAGTATTTAGGTATAAGTACAGATACATTTTTTTTATAATTACCTAAGTATAGATACAGATACAAGAAAAAAGTATTCGAAGATTTAAGTAAGTACTTTTTAGGTATTTAAAAAAAAGGAAAAAAAAAGAAAAATGGGAAAGAATGAAAACAATGGGGAAAATAAGAAAAGAAAAAAATATAAGCAGCGTAAAATATACTACATTTTATTTATTTATTTGTTTTAATATTGATAAAAGAATGTCTCGATGATGAAAAGTCGAAAACAACAAGCTACGTATAGACTAATTTTATTTTATATAATTCTACAACTTATACAGGTACTAAAATGTTTGAAATTGGATAATAAAAATTGTATTCGTACATATGTCATTACAATGAATTATCGATAGGAACAACGTGGGAAACTGGTCACGTGACGCTGTCCTCTTAGGGGACACTCATATAATTTTTTCTCTAGGGTAGCAACGTAAAAGATCAAAAATTTTTTGTCCGCACGCACGCATGCACGCACGCACGCACGCATACGCACAGACATTCCTCACACCCAAAAAAAACCTGTCTTCTAAATTTTTTCACAAATTTTTAATATTTTCAAATAGCAATAACGCAGTGAAAAATCATCGTAGCGAAATGTTTAAAAAAGCCTTTTAAAGATTGAAATCTTTACTTTCCTGATCGGTACTTTAAAAAAACAGTCATATTAATATTATGTGAAGTTACAAAAACACACACACATGAAAAAAAATGCAAATGCATAAATTCTCAAAATTTTTTATAAAATTTGCAAAGTTCCATGACGCCAATTAAAAATTGCGCACAAATTTATAGCTTCTGATAAATGAATCTTTATCTTTAATTGGTTTTTTTTTAGCCCTCTGTACGATTTTTTTTCACCGAGTTATTCAACGTTGAAGCTAAAACGATCCTTTTTGTTCAATGTTGAATAACTCGGTGAAAAAAAAAATTGTACAGAGATCTATGAAAAAGTAAATTTAAGATAAAGCTTCACACTTTCGATTGCTGTAAACCGCATTTTTGTGTGATCTTTACTTCACGCTACATAGACATTTGTAAAATTTGTACAAAATTTTCACATTTGACGGTTATTCATTTATGTCCGTATAATTCCATAAAGGATCAGTCGGATTGAAATACCAATTACCAATTTCAAAAGTAAAGACTTAAAATATTTTTTTTTTTTAATTTCGTTACGATCATTTTTAACGAAGTTATTCTATTTTGAAGTTAAAGGATTATTTAGAATTAGCTTTAAAAAGATCAAAATCAAGGTTTACGTATCTTTGCAAAAAATGATTACGAAGTAATGTTTGAAATAAGCATTTTAAAGCTTAAAGCTAACTTTCGAATGCTTTAAATCATTTTTGTATGCAGAAAACTTTATTACAAGTCTTTATCTTTAATTTGCTTTTTTTATTCAACATTGAAGCAAAAGTGATAATTTTGCATTAATGTTCCATAACTCAGTAAAAAAAAATCGTACAACACTCAATAAAAAAGCAAATTGAAGGTAAAGATTCATTCTTTCAATTGCTGTAAATCACATTTTTGTGTGAATTTCACTTCACGTCATAGATCTTTGTAAAATTTATATAAAATTTTTATATTTGACGGATATCCATTTGTGTCCATATAGCTCCATAAAAGATTAGTCAGATTGAAATATCAATCACCGATTTCGAAACTAGAAATTTTAAACTTTAAAAGACTTTTTTAAACATCTCACTACAATGATTTTTTAATAAATTATTGCTATTTGAATACATTAAAAATTTGTGAAAAAAGTGGCCAGGTTTTTTGCATGTGAGTAAAAACATTGACATTTTGATGGCAGTTACTATTTTATGACAATAGAAACAGCTATAATATAATCTTTTTGAGTGTAGTTGTTGTCTTAGAGCTGAACGAATATCATATATTTACACACAGATCAAAATGATACTAAATCATTTATAGATAGTAAGTAAGATGTTAATATTCACACGAGATAAACACATTCGATCTTCCTATACATGAAATGTACATTTCCATATTTTGCGTAATGTAAAAACTATTGTTTTCTATTTCATGTTTCATTACAACATGTTTATAACTTTTGAACAGGGCTCGGTCTTATTCCAAATAAATTTATTTAAAATATACATTTTACATAAAAAAAAATTAAAATTATTTAGTATTTATTATTTAAAATAAGTCCATGTTGATTTTCCACCTGGTTCACGAAGAGTTAATATTAGGTATACAACTTTGCTTCCGCCGTTTTCCTATAGATGGCTTTAGCGGTAAGTGGTGATCGAAATAAATAGATCATAGACGTCATACAATAAACTTGGGCATCTGTCAACATAATCCCATAGAAACATTAATCGATTTGTGTCTGCATCATAAAGTTATTATCGATTGAAAATGTCAGTTTACGAGCCAAATTCTCATCATTTGCGGGAGGTTTTAATTTTCTGCTTCAATATGAAGAAATCTGCGGCTGAGGCTCATCGAATGCTCTCAAATATTTATGGTGAGGTCGCTATTAGTGAAAGCGTGTCCTGAGTGGTTTCAACGCTTCAAGAACGGTGATTTTGACGTTGAAGACCGGCATAGCGGTGGAAGAGAGAAGGTTTTTGAAGATGCAGAATTGGAGGCATTACTTGATCAAGACTCGTGTCAAAATCAAGAAGAATTGGCACGATCATTGGGAGTGACTCAACATGCCATTTCAAAATGCCTCAAAGTGATGAGAATGATTCAGAAGCAAGGAAATTGGGTGCCGTACGAATTGAAGCCGAGAGATGTTAAACGGCGTTTGTTTGCTTGTGAACAGCTGCTTGAAAGGCAAAGACGGAAGGGATTTCTGCATTGCATTGTGACTGGGGACGAAAAATGAGTTCATTACGATAACCCCAAGCGCAGAAAATCATGGGGAGTTCCCGGCCATGCTTCCACATCGACGGCCAAACCGAATATTCACTCCAAGGTCATGCTCTGTATTTGGTGGGACCAGCTCGGCGTAGTGTATTATGAGCTGTTAAAACCGACTGAAACAATCACAGGCGATCAATATCGAACGCAATTGATGCGTTTGAGCCGAGCATTGAAAGACAAACGGCCGCAATACAACGAGAGACACGATAAAGTGATTTTGCAGCATGACAATGCTCGACCCCATGTTGCGAAAATGGTCAAGACATACTTGGAAACGTTGAAATGGGAAGTCCTACCCCACCCGCTGTATTCTCCAGACGTTGCTCCCTCTGACTATCACTTGTTTCGATCAATGGCACATGGCCTGGCTGACCAGCACTTCCGTCTTATGAAGAAGTAAAAAATTGGATCGATTCGTGGATCGCCTCAAAAGATGATCAGTTTTTTCGACGCGGGATTCGTACGCTACCCGAAAGTAGTGGCCAGCGATGGACAATACTTTGAATCATAAATGTATAACCAGTTTTTTACAATAAAGCCTCGAATTTCGGAAAAAAAATGGTGGAAGCAAAGTTGTACACCTAATACTATTAAATATCAATTATAGGCTGTAGCTATAAAAAAAAAACTGAAACGACTGACGAAAAAACTGACGTTATATTTAAAAATATATATTCGTATATTCAAATAAACAAAATCATTAAAATATTTTTTAAATACTATTTGAAACGTTTATTTTATTTAAAATACATATTTCTTACTACATTTTAAGTAAGTTTCCAAAATCTATTTTTTATTTAAAATAAGAAATAGTCTTCAAAAACCTATTTAAAATAAAAGACAAGTTATTTTTATATTTTAAATAAAAGTTATTCTATATTTTAAATAAATAAATGCATTTTCGGATTCTATTTCTTATTTTATATTTTAAATAATTTCTTGTGACCTATTCCTTATTTAATATTTTAAATAAGGAATAAGACACAAGAATTTATCACAAGAAATTATTTAAAATTTTTTTGGAATCTATTTGATATTTTTTATTTTAAATAAGTCGTATCAGTTATTTTATCGAATCCTGCTTTTAAAGCATTTCTAACGAAACCTCATAACATTTTTTTCTTTTTTCCATTGCACTTATACAGGGTGGCATGAATATATATACGGCCCCACTCGTCCCGAGCAGGTAGAGTGAACTAAACTGAGTAGAAAAGTCCTGTATCATTTTGTAATGCTCGCAATAACTAACGAGATATTAACGTTTAAAGATAGCCGAATATGCACGTCCTCCCGACCTATTATTGCCGAAAGTACGGCCCACCGAGCGCGCGGGCCGTGAGGAGCGGGGCTTACCGTCGCGAGCATCTAAGCTCAAACGGCACGGCGCGCCTGCTAAGCCATTCCCTCCTCGCGGCCCGCGCGCTGTGCGCTCGGTGGGTACCTTCGACAATAGTAAGTCGAGCGGACGCGCGTATTCAGCTATCTTTAAACGTTAATATCTCGTTAATTATTGCGAGCATTACAAAATGGTAGAGGACTTTTCTACTTAGTTTAGTCCTCTACCTGCTCGGGAGTGGGCCGTATATTCATGCCACCCTGTATAATATGCTTCCGCAAGTAATTGTCTGTTATATTAAGTTGTTCAGAAAATTCATTTCAAATTTTGTTAACTCAAAATTATATACAGAATATATTTATTGCAAAGTTTTCGATTATCTGTCGTGAAAGCTTAAAGTTTTCCTTAAAAATGCGTTTTTAAAAAGTGTCTCTACGATTTTTTTGTTCTAAATTACTCGCGGATTAAGGAACATTCATAACTGCGTTACAAATTATCGCAATTAAAGATACAGATTTCTAATACTAAAACTTTCTTTTATCGAATGGTATAATTGCCAATTTTATTTAAAAAATAGAATATATATAAATTTGAGTTAAAAATATGACTATACTTTCATTGTAATCATTGCGCAATAGTTATAGAAGGAAAATAATATTATATTTTTATCTCAAATGCATATATATTCTATTTTTTTTTAAATTGGCATTTATATCACTCAATAGAACGTTTCAGCTCTAGATCTAGTTTTTTAATTGTTATATGATAACAATTAAATTAATGATTTTTGTCGGACTAATAATCAAAATCAGATTGCTTCTTTTTATTTAATTCAAAATAAAAAATTGTAGGAATATTAAAAAAAAACAGTTTGTAGCAAAAACTTCAAATTTTTACGATAGATAGTGAAAAATTTTCGCAAATTTATTTTGGGCACATGACAGACCTACAAAATGAGAAAAAATTTTTTCATTTTTTTTCAGCTCGTAGTTTTGTATGTCAAAATTACAAAACTCACATAAACTCAAGAAATATAGTAAGTTTTGAAAGTACAAATTTCAAGCTTCAAAACCCTTTTTCAAAATTTATAAATTTCGTTTATTTTTAACGAAGATGTACATACAATTTTGGGCTAACAAAATTTGGAATTTTCCGAACAACTTAATATATGCTGAGACATCTTGTATATGTATACACGCACGCACGCACGCACATCAATATCAAATGTTAATACTCTATTTAGACTTTAGCAGCTAGCTACAGCAAAAGAAAAATTGCGTAAACGTAAATATACATATAATTATAGCCTATGTTTAGCTCATATATGCATAAAGTACATATATGTATATATGTATAAAATACAAAAATTAAAAAATGTATCGATAGTTTAGAATGTGTATAAAAAATAATTTTATTAAGAAACAGTATTTTTTTATCTGTGCTCTAATGGAGATGTATGGAAATATATATATATATATGTATAGAAATATATATTATATATATATATATATATATATATATATATATTTCTATACATATATATTATAAGATAATTGCAAAAATCTTAACTTTTTTGTATAAATTCTTTAAATATTCAAGATGTATTATGTAAAGTTTCATTGATACGATAGTTATAGAAAAAAAGTTACGTTATATTTGTAGCTGAAATGCATATATAATCTATTTTTTTTTAAATTGACATTTATATCACTCGATAGAGCAACGTTTCATCTTTAGATACAGAAATTACATGGTTATATTGTTCTGTAAATGAACAAAATATTTCAGATTGAAACTCTTGATATTGTTTAAACTTTTGTGTACACA
>JAANIC010006441.1:668937-704001 GCA_017607545.1 Acromyrmex charruanus
AGAAGGCCTTCCATGCTCTCTCCCCGCCGACTATCGCCCTCACGACAGCCGGCAGGGAGAGATCCCCCCTATCTCTCGGACCAGGACACCGCGCTCGCCCGTCCATACCAGGCAGGCCTCCAGCGTATGCTGCGCGGTGTCCCGGTCCCCGTCGCAGTGATGACAGCGCGCGTTCAGCTCCTTACCTATGCGACACAGGTACTCCCCGAAACATCCGTGTCCAGTGAGCACCTGCGTCGCGTGGAACGATAGTCCGCCCCATCCCCTACCTACCCATTCCTCGAGGCAGGGGAGGATGGCCTCCACAGTCCGGACGCCCGTTGTCGGCGGGCTATTCTCGAGAGTGGCACGCCACTCTCCAAAGACCCGCCGACGGGCATTTCCTCTCAGTCGGTCAACGGTCCTCGGGGTTACGATTCCCCCCCGAATGGCCTTCATCCTGGCGTAGGTCTCTGCCAGGGCGTCGGCCACGTACGCAGGGGGGATCCCCGCGAGGACCATGGCAGCCGCATACGACACTGTCCTGTAGGCTCTACATATGCGAAGGGCCAGCCGCCGTTGCACACTGTGCAACCTTTCTTTGATACGGCGGCTGGCCAGAGCTTTCCCACTCCATACCGGGGCCCCGCAAAGGGCCCCGGACAGGACGGCGTGCATATATGCCCGCCTGACCAACTCGTTCGGACCGCGAAGGTTGGGCATGAGGCCGAGCAGAGCGTCTGCCCGGCGGCCCAATCGCGGGGCTAGCTCGTCGAAGTGTTCGACGAAGCCCCAGCGTCCACGGTGAGACCCAGATACTTGATAGTGGATCCCACCGGGACGCGGACATCGTCCACCACTATATGTGCCCGAGGGGGCACCCCGCTCTTCCCATCGTGGAAGAACAGTGCTTCCGTTTTAGCGGGGGCCACCCTCAGGCCCAACTCCTTTATGGAGCCGACTACGCACGCCACTGCGACGTTCCCACGGCTCTCCCCCAGGTCGGGCCCCCGGCTACCACTGTCGTCCGCGTAACAGACGACGCGGCAACCGGGGGGTAGGGCCGCGCGGAGAACGCAGTCGTATGCGACGTTCCAGAGTAGGGGGCCCAACACGGACCCCTGTGGAACGCCGCACGACACGTCCCTCCGCTGCTGGAGTCCCTGTTTATCATGGAACTCCAGCTGCCTGTCCCGGAAATAGTCCTCAACTGCGGCGACCAGGTAGGGGGGCAAGAGATGGTGTTCTCTCATAGCCCCCACCACCCGGCCCCATGGGACGCTATTGAAGGCGTTGGCGATGTCCAGTGATACCGCCAACGCTACCTCCCCACCCGCGGTCATCTGCTCCGAGAGGGCTCTGACCTGCCTGACAGCGTCGATGGTCGACAGGCCCTCCCGGAAGCCGTACTGACCGCGATAAATCGGGACCATCCCGGGACAGGTGCCGGACGATGCGGGCAGCGATGACTCGCTCCAGCAGTTTTCCCGCATCGTCCAGCAGGCAAATTGGCCTATAAGCGGAGGGACTCTCCGCCGGCTTGCCCTCTTTGCGTAGAAGGACAAGCCTGGCCATCTTCCACGACCTGGGAAATATACCTTCTCTGAGGCAGCTCGTGAAGAGCCTCCTTCATCTCCTCCCCGGTGACGCTCCGCTCCTCCGTCCATCCGGACGGGGGGCCGGCCCTCTCGGGGATATCTCTTTCCCTCGTGGGAGAGAGGGCGGCCACCACGTCCTCCAGGAACTGAGCGTCCAGGGTTTCCGTTATCGGGGGAGCCCATGGACGAAATTGCTTCGTCACAATCTTATATGGCCTCCCCCACGGGTCCCTGTCCAGGGAGGAGACTAGCTCGCGCCAGGCGTCGGCCTTCGCCCTCCTAATGGCCGCCCTAAGAGCGTTCCTCGCTTCACGGAGCGCCCCAGCGGCCACTTCCACCTCTGCGTCAGTGCCCCGCCGTCTGCGGCGAGTGTACACTCTCCTGGCAGCCACGGTGGCCCGTCGTAGCTCAGCTAGCTCCTCGGACCACCAATAGGCTGCCCTTCTCGCAAAAGGACGGCAGCGGGGCATCGACGCGTCGCACGCGCGCGACATGGCGTCCCCAAGCCATTCGGCCTCCTCCTCCACCGAGCGGGCCGGGTTAGGTTCCGGCCAGGTGGAGGAGAGGAGGCTCACCTCGAGGGCGCCGGGGTCCAGCTTGCGCAGGGCCCATCGACGCTCCATCGCTCGTCGGCGGCGTCTTAGTGACACCTCCGCGGGGGTGGACACCAACTCCATGCGGATCAGGCGATGATCCGTCATCTCTCCCAAGGAGTCAGCGTCCACGTGCCATCCTCGGATCTTGATGGCCGCCGCGGGAGTTGCCCACGTCAAGTCGACGATGGACTCCCCCTGGGCCCCCACGAAGGTGCTGGCACGGCCCCTATTCAATAAGACTAGGCCGTACCTCGCCGCCCACAGCAGGGTGCTGTCGACCCTGGAGTCGGTGGATGGAGAGCCCCACTCCAACGCATGGGCGTTGAAATCTCCACCCACCAGTATCGGCCTGGGGGAGCGTCGGCGTATGTGCTCCCCCAGAGACTCCAGGGCGTCCTCGTATTCCCTCCTGTCTAGGCGAGGAGGGAAGTAGCACCCCGCTACGTCGATGGGTCCCCACTCTACCAGCGTGAACCCCTCCCCGGCCGATATGGGAATCATCGGCGGGGTGTCGCGCGCGTGCTGGCTGACCACCGCCACCCGACCCAGAGAGTCCCCCGCCCAGTTGGGGTGACTCTCCGGGATTCGATATGGATCCGCGGCGATGGCCAGTCCTCCCCCCCACTCGGCGAGGCACTGCATGAGCATGCTTTGTGCCCCAGCCGAGTGGTTGAGGTTCGTCTGGGCGAGGGCGAGGGACATTAATTTGTAGTCCCACGCTCCTTCACCGACGTTTGCGCCGCCGGCCGCCTCCCTGGCCGCCGCGGTGGTTACCTCTGCCACGACGGTCATCTCTACGTCGGGCACGGTCGACGGCGCCTCCGCAGTTGTCGCCGCCGCGAGTGTCTGCTCCGCGACGGTGGTAGTGGGGGGGCCACTGGGCTTCTGCCCCTCCCCCCTCTTAATCTTCGCTCTGGCGGCGGCACATCCGGCGCCGCCGATGCGGTGCCCCGAGGGGCGGCCGAGCCCACGGCACGCGGGGCAATCAACCCTGCCGCGGCATTCGCGAGCCGCGTGGCCGATGCCCCCGCACCGGTAGCACGACCCGGATCGGTCAACAGTGCTCGTGCACTTTTGTTGCACGTGACCGGCCTCCAGGCACCGATAGCACTGGAGGCCCCGGGCCGGCAGCAGAGCTACTCTGCAGCTCGACCACCCCACCTTGATGCGTGAGGCGGCCACTAATTGTTTGGCCGCCTCTACGGGGCACCGCACCCAGCAGGTGCCCAAACCATTGGGGGCCCTGTTGATTCCTCCCATCTTAAACTCCGGTGGGAGTCGCCCGCAGGCCTTGGCAAGCTCGTCGGCCACCTCTATGGGGGTGGCCGAGTCGTCCAACCCGGAGACCCTGATCTCAGCCGTCTTCGTCGGACGGGAGACCTTAACATCGTCTCGGTCCGCGAAGACGGCCGCCAGTCTCTCGGCCAATTTGTCGGCCTTGTCTCGGCTCTCCGGGCCCCTCACCTCCCATATGAGGGCTCCCGTGATGGCCCTCCTGGGGCGGAGATTCTCGATCCCCACGTCCCTGAGGGAGATCGAGGATCTCGCCTTTCCCACCACCTCTTGGTAGCTGGTGGGGTCGGCACAGGTCACCGTAATGGCCGCCGAGCTTGGTGACCTGAGTTTCGGAAGGGGAGCCCTCTTGCCGGAGGCTTGAGGGCCTACGGCAGCGCTCCCCCTCCTTGCCACCCCGCTCGATTTGCCTCCGCTCCCAGACTTTTTGGGAGCGGGGCCCGCGGGCGCCTTGGCGCTCTTCAAACTCTTGGGCGGCCGGGGCGGCGCCGTCTCGGCTTTTGCCGCTTTGGCGGCCGCCTTCTTGGCCGCCCTCGAGACGACCTGCGCCCAGGTCGCCTCGTTCACGTCCGCAGCGCGCCCCTCGGCCCCAGTTGTTGGGGGGACCGAGGGGGGCGACGGTTCCCTCCTCGCGGCGGGAGGGGGCACGCCAGGTACTTTACCCCCAGTCTTGGGAGCGGTCTTTTCTCCCTTGCTCGCTGGGGGCTGGCCGGCCTTCCTCTTTGCGGGCGGTGCCTTGGGAGGCGGCGCCATCACCGGGACTACTCCCATCCCCTTCAGGAGGCGGGGCAGGAGCCGCTCGAGAATCCGCTCGATGCGGCTCTCCTCATCGTCGACCCTGTCGGTCCCCCCCCTTCTTTTGTTGGAAGGGGACTTTTTTCCGACAGGGGCGGTCCTGTCCTCGACGGCCGCCAGGGGGTTGAGTTGTTTGGCAACCCCCTGCAGAGGAGGCCTGAAGTATGGGGACCTCAGGTCCTCCTCCGTGACCGTCACACGCGGCCGTGGCTCCTCCCCCTTCGTGGGAGCAGTCCTACTCCTCGTCCTTATGGGGCTGCGGGCGCCGGTGGAGCTATCGAGACCCGACCATTCCATGGTCGAGTCCCACTCCATACCCGGCGCCCCCTCCCTCCCAGATGTGCAGAGGGAGGCAGACCTCCCCCTATCGTGCTCCAGAACCGCGACCCTGGAGCGGAGGAGCACCAGCTCTTGGTTGAGCCGCCGTTTCTCCTCCGCCCAGGCCAAAGCCCCGGAGCTCTCATCAGGCCGGCCGCCATCGGCCGCTAGGTCGCCATCGCCCGACCTCGCCATCACCGAGCTCAGGGCTGCGGACAACTTTGAGTAAGCTGTCCACAAGTTCCTGATGATATCGCCTTTTATATTTTTGCTCTTCTCCACAGCCTTCGCGATGGTTGCTAATTCGCGAGTTGCTACCGCGGCAACCGAGCACAAAGGCTGCTGATCGTACTCGATGGCGAGGTCGATGGCCCTGTCCCTAGCCTTTTTCGCGGACGCGGAGAAGGTCTCCACGTCCGGGTCTATTATGGCCCGGTGGTCCCTCCTCAGCTGGCGGGCCTTGGCCTTATCCGCTTTTATCGCCCTGGCCTCTGCCGTGAACTTCCCGACATTCTCAGGGTTCAGGGCCGGCCTCCCCCTCGGCCTCTTCGAGGACTCCCCCTCGGAGTCCGTGGAGGACATCACGAATTCAGCCGTTCTCTTACGGCTCTCTCCTCCGAGAGACCCCAACGAGGCCGTGGATTCGGCCCTCGACAAGGCACCCTCAGAGGTGGCCGTCTCCGCACGCGCCCCAACCTTACTGCACGCAGGGCCGGGACGTGACTTGCGCGAATTTTCGCTCGTTGTTGAGCGAGCGTCCACATCAACGCTCATAAGTGAGCGTGCTTCCTCCACGCTTTTGGTTGATTTTTTATAAGACATTTGAATTGATGCCCACGGCCCGCAGCGGCTCCGCCAGCCAGGGTGTACCCTCACCCCTCCCCGGAAAATCCGGAGAGGGGGCCCCGAGTTCCCCCGGGGAGCTGGCATATGACACGGGTCCCCGGAATGTATCATCGGGGACACTGGCCTCCGGCCCCTTACTTCCCGTGAGCGGATGTGGTACAAGTCCACTCACGAGTTTCGGGGGTCCCTCGCCTCCGACTTCGAGGGCACCGCTGCGGGTGGCGCCACCCGGGGCGGCCCCACGGACGGTTCAGGTCACGGAAGCGGCGCCCCTTCCGGACCCTAGCCGCCGTGGCGACCAGCGTGTATGCGCCGCCCGGTGTCTCGCTTCGGAAGGGACGCCGTCGCGGAGACACCGGGCACAAATACTCGACCCCCCCCCCGGCCCCGACCTCGGAATACGTCCGAGCGGCCCGAAGGGGGCGGGGATCGCGTGCCCTGCCTCGGAATACGTCCGAGCGGCCGCGCGACCCCCTGCTCCGAGACGGGTGGTTCCGCGACGGACCGAAGTCCGCGCGGCCCCGTCCTCCCCTACGGACAGAGTCCGCACCTCTCGAGGCGGGAGAGGCCCCCGGTGCAATGAGCCGAAGCTCTCGGGGGACCCCATCCCCCCCAGTGGCATGAGCCAGCCCGCAGCCAGGAGCACCCGGCATACGGGCCGACCCGCCTTGCGAGAGCACCCGCTCGACACGTTCCGCACCCGGGACCCGAGGGGACCACCCCAACCCCCAATAACGAGGGGAGGGGAGGGCACCACGGGACCCCAGGCGCGGTGGGGGTCGAAGCCCATACCCGCACGGGCAGGAAGTAGAAACTCCCCCTAACGGTGCCGTACTATCGGGCGATTGAAGTCAGGGCCGCCAACCCTTACTGGCACACTGGGGACCCGTCCCGAGGGACGAGACCCCCAGGAGTCCCTCCCACGAGGAGAGGAAACCCCCTTGGGGTGCCGGACCCGGTGTACAGACTCCTCCCGTCGGGAAGGAGTCCGTACAGGCTGCTCTTAGACCCCCACGTGCCGCAAAACGACCCGTGGGGGAGCCCCCTCACCACGACAAGGTGGCAGCCGCGAGGGGGATATCAGCAGTATCACATTCCCATTCTTCCTAGTCACTTTCTTCTATTGGCACACGATCATCATTCTCAACATTTGTAGGGTCTTACCTAACATTTTTTGTATCGCCAAGAAATAATACATTTTTTATCACCAATTTGTCTTACTTATTTTTTAAAATGTTTGCTTCCATTTCAAACTTGCCATCTTCTAACTATATGAATGGTGTTGATCTTGGCTGCAAACTTTTCTCCCATTTTTTCCACGTCTCTGCATGCTCTCAATGATCCCGTATTTTTCTTTTAATTCGGCTTGTAGTTGAAGATTTTTGCACATAAGCTGTTCATTTTCGTTTTTTTTTTCGCTAAATCAATTAACAGTTGTTCAATTTCTTCTGGCGTTTTTATTTTTTTTAATTGCGATGAAGATCTGAAAAATAAAAAAAAAATGAAGTCGCACTTTTGACAAATTATTATATAAAGAAAATAAAAATAAAAAGCATAGTGTTTCCGAGAAATCACAAATTTTTTGTACATTATATTTAAAAAATTACAAAATAAAAATGCATGTTACTTTCTCTAAAATAAAGGAAACAAACAATTGAAAACAATTTATATAATTTTCTGTATTGATGCCAATGGATTGGAAAAATGTAAAAAAAATTAATCAAATAGAGATAAAACTAGACACAATTCAACCCTTAGACAATACAATCTGTGAAAACGTATCGGAAAAATAAATTCAATTATTATTATTTTCAATGGATAACATATATACTTTTGTGGTAACTCAATGTTTGTCATTAATACTTCAGCATCTTCTTGAATTACTTTTATCGGTCTTTGGTTCATTTCTGAAATATAAAAAGTAAAGTCAATATTCATAAAAAAGAAAATTTATATTAATATGAATTATTATAGAGAATTAATACTTCAGAGAGAGCATATACTCTTCATTAAAATTAATGCTATCCAGCCATTTGCATTTGCTACAAAGTACAGAATTGCTATTGGATTCGTTGATAAGATCTTGTAAGATAATCCCCTTCGGGATTATCCTTGGTACAATCAATCAATTCTGTGTACATTGGGATTCCAATGCTATAATTATCATAAACAATGCAATGTTGTATATTTCAATAAAAAAGCTTTTTGGATCCCCTAAACTTATTACATCTATGTAACTCAACAAAAAGCAATGACCAGTTATGTTATTATACTATATATATTAAATGTAATTGAATTTAAATTATTTCAAACATATAGTTATATGTAATAATAGATAATAAGAAAATATAATTCAACGATTAGTTACTGATTATCATTGAGTTATGTAAGCCTAACAGTTTATTGCGCAAAAGAATTATTTTAAATTCAATTATATTTAACATAGATAATATGTATTAAAATGATTCATTATTGCTCTTCACACTAAATTAAACGCACTAAACAAAGTATTACTTGTGCATTATAGTGCGATTTTGGTTAGCCAACACATTTATCTTGTAGCTACAGATAAATTTTACAACTGTACTTCTGTTGTATGATATTATTCCTATATCAAAGCCATAATATACATTTATTTTTATTCTTACCAAACATATTTTTGTGAAGATCTTGCATTATCATCACAAGTTGTCTCAAATGAATGCAACAGCTTTTGCTTTTTATTTGGCAAGTCGAATAACTTTATTGGTACCGATCCTTTTCACAGTGTGCATATAATTTTCGATGAAATGTGTGCAGAACGAGGTTTAGTCATTCGATATTTCATACAATTGCAAGAAAAGTGTAGTTCGCATATCCGTTCTAAAAAAGTAATATAAGTAATATATTTTTAACCATCATAGAAAATCGAACTACTAGTATCACTGCTAATACTATAATGCTACTGATGTATATACAGTAATGTCACTGTTGATATGAATAGTGACACTAATACGAATTTACAACTAGCAGTGACACTAGTAATATTTTTCTACAAGAGAATTCTCTTTCAGACGTTAATCACTCGTATACTTTTACTAAAATAATATAAACAAAACATATAAACAAAACAAAGCAAAATTAAATGTATATGATTTTATTTTTTACGTTAAAAACAATTTAATTTTTCAATGTAATTTTTGAAATTAATGGAAATAGTAGTTATTACCATGCGTAACCTTAAAATTGTCATCTTTGCGACAAGCCTCCAACCATTTCAATCGCAACTCTTGATCTTTAGAGAGTCAAAAGTACTTCACATTCTTATTAAGAACATAATTTGTGCGACTTCTACAATTTTTTTACGAAACAATTTGGCATATTGACACTTTATTGACACTTCTAAATTCGACAATACGATACATACGATGGCAACAAGCGGCAACACTGAGGTTGCGTTCGGAAACACTCACTGGTGTGCCACTAATACACACCAACCGTTCGAAAAACTCGTGTGTCTCAGTATGCACTAGTGTGAGATCGTTCAGAAACATTGAGTCACACCGAGTGTCACTCTCCACCCGTTGTGAACCAATAGTCAACTTGTAAGACTAACGCTGATTGATTAAATTTATCGATTAAGATTAATAGGCCTTCTACAATAAACCATAAGTCATAAATCAGAAGTCAGAAACTTGATTATTATGATTGGTTCATTTCTAACTTATGACTTATAATTTATGATCTATAGCTTATTGTAAAAGGCCCATAAGACTACAGACTCATTGTAGAATCAGCATTATATTAACTTGCATTTTCACGATGAAAAATTTTACCATTGTCTAAAGTCGATACAGCATATAATTACCCGGTACGATATAGTAAAATGTTTAATAAGCGCCGGTAATCATGGAAAGAATGACTTATATTTCTTTTTTTTTATAATCATATACCGCCAATCGTTCCTCTTTACAATCACCGCCTTTCTTCACCGGTGAATTGTTTAGCTCGAGATTATAGGATTAAACGTGAGCGGTGAGGTGGAATTGAGATGACACATACGCCACACGGAAGCCGTTCGGGACACTCACCACTCAAAAACACACGATACCCCCACTACTTCTCCACTGAAGTCACCGAAACACACCAACGAGTGATGTTTCCGAACGCAGCCTGAGTGTTGGCCAGTGTCGGCCATACTGAATTTTGCATCTTGGGCTGATAAAAGCTGATTGTTTCATTGCTCCCCATTACTTTTGAACGTATCCACGAATTCACCTTGTATATTTTCACCATCTTAGTCTTAAGATATCATGAACCAATCAGAGAACTAGTATCTTAAGACATTACTTAAGACGATCTTAAATATTTATAAGATCCAACTATGAATACCGACCCAACAAACGAGAATGGATTGAAATGGATTAAAATGGATTCAGATTTTCAGAAATACGGATTCATGAATGTTAAAATGAATCCTTTTCAATCTTGAATGCATTTTTATTCATTTATAGAAATTGCATAGAACATATCTCTATGACTTTCAATCTAAAAATAATATTAGCATTTTCTGTGTGCATCGTAAATACTATTCAATTCAGAATTGTGAATAGAAAGTAGTTTTTTTAATTCACTTAAATTCAAAAATAATATCAATAATTTCTGTGCAACGTGAATACTGCTCAATATGAAATGCAGTTTTCCAATCTAATTGAATAAAAAAAATTTTTATTTAAAAATGGACCATAAATGCTAAAATTATTCAAAATTATAAGTAGGAAATTTTTCGTCTTAATCCAACTAAATTAAAAAAAGTTGTAATGTAAAAATAATTGAGCTATGTTCTTTTGTTTCTCTTTGATTAGAAGTAAAATGAATGATCGAGGTGAACATTCGCAAATCAAGTCGAATACAGCTCGAACATTAGACTAATCACGATGCACGACATTGGCCAAGCGAGATTAGATTATTCGACACTTATCTAATGTTATTTCATAGTAATGTAAATTGTTTATACTTTGTTATATCTGTTAAATAATGATATTTTTATTATATCTATATAATTTCATTAGTTTAACTGGTTGTAATTGAAGTAGAGAATGAATAACACATTTACCAATTGAAGAAGTGGTATAGCAAGTAACGTAGAAGATTCATAATCCAGAGGTCCCAGGTTCAAATCCCACTGAGATATGTGTTTTTAATACCAATTTGAAGTAGTTAATTTCAGGTATAATTATTATAAATGTCTTGGAATGAAATTTGCAACCCTTAAATATGAATGTTTTTTTTTTTTTTCGAATATTAAACTAGTGCCAGCTCGGATCCAATCCATTTCAATCCATTCAATCCATTTTCATGGATTTAAAGTACGCATTAAAAAAATTTTAATCCATTTTAATCCATTCTCGCTTGCTGGGGACCTACAAAGTTCTTCGCCAATCACTAAATACTAGAAATTAAAATTCTAGGCACCCAGGAAAAAGATTTCATAAAATTATATAAGTTATATTAGTTACATATTGTGTAAAATTATGTAAAATTAAGTATAATTATATATAAAATATATCCAAATATGAACATATTTCATATATAGGATGTTCCTGACCTACGAGATCATTTCTCGCGAATAAGTAGAGCGGACTGAGTTGAAAAGTCTTTTACCATTTTACAATTTTTGCAATATTTTAGGAGATATTAATTTCTAAGTATCATTAAATAAGCACGTATCGGCGTGGACTATCACTAAGTACTATATGCCCATCAGTCACGGTCGCTTGTAAATGGTAAAGGACTTTTCGATTCAGTTTAGTTTCACCATACCAGTTCATGAGAAGCGATCCCGTAGATTGGGGATACCCTGTATAATTATATATGATTTTACATAACTGATATAAAATTACATAATTTTGTAAAACTTTTTTTCTCCCGGGCGATAAAAAAAATTAAGAACACTAATATAAAGTTACGAATTAGAGAAGAAAGATGATTTATAGTACAATAATAAAAAATTAAGTTTCTAATATGACATAAAATAAAATGTATAAGTACTTTGTACTTATCCAGCAAAAAGAGAATGGATTGAATTAAAATGAATTAAAATGAATTCAGATTTTCAGAAATATTGATTCACGTATGTTAAAATGAATGCTTTTCAATCCTGAATGCATTTTTATTCATTTATAGGAATTGCATGGAGCATATCTCTATGCCTTTCAATCTAAAAATAATATTAGCTTTTTCTATTTCTGCACAACACACACATTGTGAATACTGTTCAATTCAAAATTTTGAATATAGTTTTTCAATCCAATTGAATCTAATTGAATCCAATTGAATCCAATTAAATCCAAAAAAAAAGTATTTGCTATTTAAAATACACATTCAGATAGAAAAAAATTTCAATCCATTTTAATCCATTCTCGTTTGCTGGGTATGTATCTAAAATTTAAAAAATATACCAAAAAATAAGTAGATATAGATACAGATGCAGGTATCTTTACTTATAAGGATCTAGATAATGCACTTAGGTATAGCTAAAGTATCTAAATACCGTATCTAGATACTTTTACCTAGATACGTTCCAACACTGGAGATCTCTTATGGATAAAGTTATTAACGACGTATCCAGAGGTAAAGAAATTAGGCATTGAACGACTGATTGGAAGAAAGTTAAAACCCAGCAAACGAGAATGGATTGAAATGGATTAAAATGGATTCAGATTTTCAGAAATACGGATTCATAAATGTTAAAATGAATCCTTTTCAATCCTGAATTTATATGCATTTTTATTCATTTATAGGAATGACATGGAGCATATTTCTATGCTTTTCAATCAAAAAATAATATAGTATTTTGTATGTGTGCATCATGAATACTGCTTAATTTAAAATTCTGAATCGAAAATGTAGTTTTTCAATCCAGTTGAATCTAAAAATAATATCAGCCATTCTGTGCATGATGAATACTGCTAAATTTAAAATTCTGAATAGGAAATACAGTTTTCTAATCCAATTAAATATAAAAAAAATGCCATGAATACTATTCAATTCAAAATTGTGAGTAGAAAATCTATTGTTTTATTTAAAAAGGCATTATGAGTGCTATTTTATTTAGAAATATAAATAAAAAAATTTTTCGTTTTAATTCAACTGAGTTAAAAAAAAATTGTACCGTAAAAATATATCATGAAAATTCTTCTTCATTTAATAGTTAAAAGAAACATAAAAAGAACTATGTAAACATATTCAATAAATGTTATTTATATAAATTCCTTATTTTTAATTAATAAATTGCCTTTATGTATATTTTATATTAACACGTTTTCTTTATTAAATAGCGTATATTTTTTTGTATAAAAGTTTTATAATAATAATTTCAATCTTAATCTTCAATGCCTAGTCTAATACGAGCCTTAAATGCAATTGAATGAATATATTTCATGGAAATTGAAAATAACAATTAAGGTAAACATTTGCCAAAAGATTAAAGTGAAAGACGAACATATCATTTAGGTGAATATATTAAGCCTATTCATTATTATATTTTATATATTTTTTTATATAAATTTTAACAAACCATTCTAAAATTTTCTTTGTTTTCCGCAAAAAATGAATATATAATAGTTCAGCAATAAAGAACAAATTTATTAACAGATTCCAGAAAACTTTCTTAGAAAATGTATTCTGAAAAACTTTCTCAGAAAACATATTCTAAATAAACTCATATATTACTTACTGTACATAACAATATTTTATTTCCAGATTTAAGATCTACATATATCCATTTACCAGCCTCGTACTTTACTCTGAGAAGCCCATGTTAATATCCATGTTTTGTATTCTTTCTTTTTAATTTTGACTTGCTTATGTCTAGGATGGGTTTTGCACATCACATACCATGTGTCATTCTTACATAGAAAGTAACAATCCTTGCAACGTAACTGTAACCGACCTTTTGCTTTTAAACCACATATTGAATTATATATGGGCAATATGGGTTGCAAAAGAAAACATGTACTTTTGTGATTCAATAAATTGCTCGATGAATATAATTTATCTCTGTTGCACATGTAGTGGATTCTATGAAATAATACATTTTCCACAGTCGGGATCGTCAAAACTTTTGGAGCCATGGAATTAATTGTTTGGTATACTGATTTAAAAATTACAGCGACATTCATTTTTGCTATAAATAGAAATATTAATATATATTAATATAATAACATGGGGTTTTATATTTTTTCAAAAAAATAAAAAACGAGGAATACAAATTTATTATCTTTATAAAATATATTATCTTTCTTAAAATGGCAGAAAAATTCAATTAGCATATGCTTAAGTCTAATACAAACAATAGGAAATAATACTTATTTTTAAAAGATGTACTTACATAATTTTTTTATAAGATTAGATACAGTTTCAAATATAAATTGGCTCAAAATAGTTACGTAATTCATGTAATTGCGTAATTATTTATGGTAATTATTCAGAACTATCTCATTTCGTAATTATCCAGAACTGCCTCATCTCCGATTTCGATTAAATTAGGTTCATTCGTGTTTTTGCACAAAATGAAAAAATTTGACAAAAAAAAAGTGCAGAACTGCCCTGCGAAGTGAAGTATTAAGCGCTAAAGTTGATGAATATCGAGGTTAGGAAATCCGTCACAACGAAATACTGCGATGAAAGCATGAAATTGCATGGAATCTCAGAACATATATAAATGAAAGAGGAATAGGTCGCTGAACATAAAGCCAATATCTGTGCGAGAGAAAAAGATAGTAAGAGATAAATGTTCGCAATGCGCATGCGTCTGTTCCTCGTTTCTGCTGTCCATCATCGCCCCCTCCATCATCGCTGCTTCCCGACCCTCCACACGCGGTACTTGAACACCGGAACAACGCATGTGCATTGAGAACATTTATCCCTTACTACCTTTCTTTCTCGCACAGATTTTTGCATCAGCGCGAGTCATGGGAAGTATAGGCAATGCCCTTTCCATTTATATATGTTCTAAGCATGGAATAAGGCTGGGTTTTCTCTTGACGCTACAACGCTCATTTTCAGCGTCAAAAGATCCCGTAATGAAAATTGACGCTTGATATTCATCAATTTTGATCACGTAACCTGTTTTGTCGCTGAAAATGAGCGTCGTAGCGTCAAATAAAAACCCAATCTAAAAGGAGACCAAACTTGAGAATAAAGGCCGCAGCACAGATTCTTGTATAATGCATAATGCATAGCCATAAGGGAATCAACCAATCAAAATTCTTTTTTTTCATGGAATAAGAGGAAAGGAAAGATACTGATTATGCACAGTTGATTCGCTTATGCACTATGCATTATGCGTTATGCAAAAGTCTGTGCTGCAGCCTTAGAGTATATCCACACAAATTTGCATAGCCGCATAAACGTATGCATAGAGAAAATTATTCATTTTACGTGTGACTTCATAAGGGAAATGTGATTGGATAATTTTCTGTATGCATACGTTTATGCGGCTATGCAAGTTGTGTGGGTATACTCTAAGGCTGCAGCACAGACTTTTACTCTTAATAGCCATTCTACAATAAGTATTAGTCATAAATCAGAAGTTAGAAGTTGGAAATTGACGATTGTGATTGGTCGATTTCCAAGCTTCTAATTTCTGATTTATGATTAATGACTTATTGTAGAATGTGTGTGAGCGGAGAATCTTGCATAACGCATAAAAAAATAACCAATCAGAATTCTTTATTTCATGGAAAGAAAGCAAATAAAGGACTTTGATTAATTCATTATTTTATGCATTTTGTGTTATTCGTTATGCAAGAATCTATGTCTTAAAGGGGGGAGCACAGACTCTTGCATAATGCATAACACATAAGGCATAAGAAAATGAATCAATAAAAGTCCCTCATTTACTTCCTATTCATAAAGGACTCAGATTGATTGATTTCATTATGGTTCATGTTTTATGCAAAAGTCTATACTCCCCACTTTAAAAATGGGCTCGAAATGTAGGAAAACTTATGAAAAATAGGGACGATGCGATTTTAGTGCCGTTGCGGAAAAATTTGGAAGTATATATCACATGATAACGCATACGGAATATACATGTATGCACGTTTTACCCAGGTAACCGACAAACATGCGATACCCGCACCAAACCCGTACAAGATACCACTACTGTTAGGTCGGGTTCACATCTTGATGGAAAAACGGAAAGCGCAAAAGCGGAAGACAATCGGAACTCGCGGAAAGAAAGAAGCAGACAAGCGAAATGTACCGTCAACTACTACTGCGAGTTCCGATTGGCTTCCGCTTTACCGCTTTCTGCTTTTTCAAGGTGTGAACCCAGCCTTAGGATGAAATCACATGGTACGGAATAGGACTGAGGAATAGAGAATGCGTCATTGAACCAATCAGCGCTATTCCGCACTTTTCCATCACGCAAGCTTTGTGTGCTATGTTCATGGTGCGCAAAGATGTATTCAGTAGAGAACCTACAATCAGAATGATGCCATACGGGTATCACTTGTGATTGGTCCGCTATGTTTTAGCCATTCCCTTCAGTTTTTTAAACGCATTATTTTCTAAATTTTGAATTCATGCTAAAAAATGCTCAAAAATTGTGACAAATTAAAAAATGATAATAAATAAATATTGTATATAAAATAATAAACTTTTTTACATATATTATTTATTATATAATAAAATTTCATTTATTTTGTACTATTGCAATATTGTACATTTTGTAATATTGCACATTATTTTATACAAAAATTATTGCGCTATTAAATGCGCTAGTTTATTATCTATTCTCTGTTCCTACATTTTAGGACCAAANAAATATTATATATTAAATATCGTAATTATCATATTATTTGATTTAGACTCACAATGCAATGATATATAATTGAAAAGATTACGACAAAAAGAGAAAGAATTAAATTCGTAACCAATGTGATGACTATACATATACTTAGTGCCAAGACACTTCAGATATTATAATTAATCTGTGTATATTTTATGTTATATTTTTATTTTAATATTTTAAATACATTATTTATAAAGAATAAATTACTTTACTTCACATACAGATGAATTTTTTGACGGTGTCCAATTTTTATATTTGCCATTTATATTCTTTAACCAATTCATTCGGCGTTCTGTGTCTTTCGGAATTATTTTCATAACATATCCTTTTTTTAATGAATTACAAAACGGTATTGTACATCCAATCATATTTCTAAAATAATTTCGATAATTTTATTTTTATCAATGTACCTTTACGTATCTATGTCGTTCAATGCTGTTGCACCTAACCCTAAACTGATAGTTTGTTGGATAGACTGAGACCGTATATCTCTTTCTCTCTCGCAGAATTTCGCTAAAATATGACGTCATCTCTCGTATGGCGCCACTCTGATTATAGGCTCTCTACTAGATCTATCAGAGAAGCGCGACTAGAAATCTTAAAGTAGAGATCAGCATTTGCCAATTCGATCCGTGATTGGCTCTACCATTGTTGTGAAATCGGATATAAGAGTGAGAGAAGCGAATATGAGAGTAAGAGAAGTGGCAAGGGGTTTTCTTCAAATGAAGTGAAAATTACAAAAGTGAGCAAATTCATTAGAGTATTCATAATTTAATTGGTCAATACCTAGTAACCTTTGTTCACTTTTGTAATTTTCACCTCCTTTTAAAATTCACAATCTATCCCCAGCTTGCTGTCAAGATTCTTATCAAAATTGGCGTTGATATTTTAGCGTTTCCAAGATCATGTGATTTTCAGTTTTACAACATCATGCCGGGCTTTGACCGATTTTTACTTTTATGGTACTGTCCCATTACATCGTACGCGCGTATTCGCGTATCGAAAGATCCGATCAATCACTGACATTTCGCTGTTTTACGTATGGGACAATTTTATTCCTGCAGGTACTGTCACATGCGGTATAACTTGCCTAAGCGTAACTTGCGCCGATTAATCATATCGTTTCACTTGAACATCAGTTTCTGCTTAGTTACTTTATACTTTTTATGCTATTTTGTTGTTACTCCGAAACATGATGGATTCACCATGCGTCGAATCAAATTTCTGGCTCATTTTAGCTTATTCTGTCTGAAAAAATGCATGTGGGTTTCGATTTTGCAATAGTATAATTATAAAAATCGTGAGCCCCTTTGCATCGCGTGGAAAATCTAAAGCCCAGTTGCACCAATGTCACTTTGACTTTAAGCAAGGCTTAAAACTCTCTCTGTCTTTGTCTCTCTTTCGCTTTAAAACGAGACAGAGAGAGTTTTAAGCTTCGTTTAAAATCAAAGTTAATGCAATCGGACCTAAACCAGTCGAATGATACAATTATAGTGGATATCTAAACTATGTGGAACAGTACAATTATAGACCTCATTTTGCCTCTGTGACAGATTTTCTATCCTCAATAGTCATCAACTTTAACGCTTAATATCTTGGATCAGAGCAGAGCGACGCTTTTTTTTTTATCAGATTCTTTCATTTCATGTGAAAACGCGTCGAATAAGCCTAAGAGTGATCTCACAAGACTTTCCAATTTTAGAGGTGCCATTTCATGTTGACGCTCGACGCTCATTTTCGACATCAAAAAACGTCATGTGACCATTCTGCTTGATGTTAGCGTCGAAGGAAGTGAAATTGAATTTGTTTAATAGTTAGCTATTCGTCGCTGGATCTTTGTTAATTATCTCGATTTAAAATAAAAAATGGACTTTGATATACGTAATTTTTACAAATTTTACATCTAAATTTTGCGATCTTCAATAGCATCGTACAAACCAAATAATATATCTTAAAAATACATATATTATAACCTTAATTTTACAAGGACTGAAAAATTATAATTAGCTAAAATATGAAATAACAATACTAACAAATTAGAAGTAATTTAGAAATATTTGTAGTATTAAATTTAATATAATTTTCTAGATAAATCCCTCAATCTCATACAAACGTGCAGGTTATGCGAAACGCAGAACCGCGAGCAAGCAGATATCGCGAACTTGTTTATACACTGCATAACTGAACTTGATATATTATATTTTTATTCATTATTGAGTAAATTAGCTCCTGTAATTGTTATATATTAAAAGATAAACATTTTATTATATTGATTATTGAATATATATTTTTATTTATTACTTAATTTAATACATGTTACAATATTATTTAAAATATCTTGCAGATGATAGAATGACCGTAATAAAAAGCAGAATGCCAAATATAAATAAAAAACAACGCAATCACACAAGAAAAATATAGGTAATAAACTTGATGATTATATCAAAATAATGTGAAAACTTTTTTTATTGTTTCTAATGTATATAAGTTTTATATTTAGATTTTGTTACGCCTACAAGGAATATTATCTGAATAAAATTCTTGTGAGAAACGAAGAAATTCAGATAAAGGCTTAAAAGCAAAACTTAATCATAATGATGAAGAAACTCTCATTTTAGAAGTCCAATTACGAGAGCCTCTTTAGAATTATAAATTTCGATTATTTCTACGCAACATAAAAGTTACAAAAGATTTATGGCAAGAAGTAGCAAATGCTTTAAATGGGAAAATTACAGCCAATAAAGTTAAAATAAAATTTAAAATATATGATACATGCCAACAAATAATAAATATTAAATAAATATAAATAAATATAATATTCAAAATAGGTTAAGTTGTCGCTCAAAATTCGACGCTGTAAACCCTTTTCACGGATTTCAGTTGTCGTTGGAAACAATTGTGGTCACGATTCTTTTAACGCTAGGAAACGAGCGTTTCAGCGTCGTATAAAAAGACACCTTTATAAGTAATAATGGAAGTTTTCCAACAAGAAACACAAATTGACACAAGAAATACAAATTGACACAAGAATCATTCTGTCTTTGTCCAATAATCAGTAGGAAACAAAGACGGAATGACTTTTGTCGATTTGTGCCTTTGCTGGAAAGCTCCCATAGTAGTCACATTATTACCGCATTGGTTAATACTACAAGTAACATAATTTTTCTTTATTTTATCAATATTTTTATATTTAAAACAGCTCTCACAAACTGTCTTCTTCTCTGTGTACAATACATATGGGATGCAATATGTAATAATGCATAATGTAATAATGCATCATGCGTGAAACAGAACCAACAAAACGCAGCCATGTATGTACATTACTGTCGTCTTGCATTTCATTGGATCCAGCTCAAAACAAAAACTGTGCAGCCATATCTGCGCAGATCCACATTTTTTCGCGAGTATCTCTATTGGTTATACCACAGTATAAAAATAAACAGTAGAAACAAGACCTGTTTTATTTCTGTAACAGATTTTCTCTAACTTCAACAGTTATCAACTTTAACGCTTGATATCTTGGCTCACAGGGCAAAGCGACACTTTTTGCCAGATTTTTTCTTTTCATGCAAAATCGCGTTGAATAAGTTTAATTTCATTAAAATCGGTGAGCAGGACACAATTTTTGAGTATTATCTTTGTCCCTACCTATCCTTAAAGGTATGTGTTCATAGTGTCGCTCGTCGCTCATATTTAGCGACAAATGAGTCACATAATTTCATATGCTAATCTCTAATGTCGCTCATATAAATGGGCTGTGATACGTTTTTGACGGTAATTATATTAATTGTGTTATGTACAGTGCTATAAAGTCCAAAATGTCATATCAAAAACAGTATTACAATTACATGTCAAGTTATGCGATTGTGCACAACAAAAATAAAGCGAAACTACGACAAAATGGACTAATAGCATCTATATGCATTAATAAATGTAAAAAATGATAACAAATTTAAAAAGAAATATAAAAAAGAGATTTTGAGTTGATCCTTTACTCGAAAGATGATATAAACATGGATTAAAAAAAAATTATTATTAAAAAATTATCAACAAAGAATTGCTTGCATACACTCATAAGTCGAAATGCTCTTTTCGTCTATGATCATTTTACATATACCACAAGTATATATAACAGCTGTCTAAAAATTCCATGAAATTATCGCAAATAATAACAAATATTATAATAATTAAGTAATAATATAATAATTAAATAATAATAATAAATAATAATAATTTAATAATACAATAATTAAATTGATATAATGTATTGAGCTATTCATAAAGAAAAGTCTGTATAAATAAAATTGAAAATGAAAATTAAAATAATCAGAGTTAAATGAGGTAAAATCGCACGCAACAAATTTTTTATTGATAAGATATTTATATTTACTTACTTATTTATTGTAATAATTATTTAGCATACGAGCATCTTTATGAAACTTGATAAAAATATATTTATTAGACACGTTTTCATTCAAAATGAAAGAATCTGGCAAAAGACATGGTAGTATGCTTCACAAAGCGAATTATTAAATGTTAAAGTTGGACTACGATCGGAAATATCCAATTGCTCCCACGTATCATTTTATCTTTGTGTTTAACATTAGATAATAAGATAATACACGAGAATACTCGGGTGACGTTTACATTACACAAGCTCTAATAACTATTCAGATAAAGAAAACTCATTTTCTTAACTTGAATAATTACTTTATAAAGCAGACTGTCGCATTTTTCTACTTAATTCTACTACATTCTTTCATTTTGAATAGAAACGTATCGAATGAGTATATTTTTATCAAGTTTTGCGATGACATCCATATTCTAAGGCTACATTCCAAAACGTTCTCTCTGAGGAAAACTCGAAATACTGTAGTATATGTTACATGTCTTATATATTAGGTGTAGTAAAAAGAAATCCATCTATTGGAAAAATAATGGTTTCTTGGAAAAATAATGATTTCTTTTTACTACACCTAATATATTTCGACTAAAATTTCGGAAAGGATGTTTTATATCCTAGAATATAACTTATAAGTAAATACTCTTATTATACTTACATCTTGCTGTTCCATATTTAAATCTTTGCATAAGAGCGATGTCGCTAAAAGTTAGATTAATCCAACTTTTAAATAGTGTCGCTGACGACAAGAAAGTGGGCAAATTGAGAAAGAATTCAATCACGTGATCTTTTATCGCTGTAACATCATGAAATTGTACCTTAATATTGTGATTATAGTGGTTATACAATAGCATTGTTTATTTTGTTTCTCGGGAGCTACTCGGGATCGCTCCGAATGAACCCAGCGTACGTGAAATGTAGGATTCACATTATGTACGACATCCGTCATACGATGTCCGACATTCATTGTAACAATGAATGTCAGATGTCGTATGACGGATATCGTAGTATAATGGAATAATATGTAAAAGGTTCGTTCAGCATTGCAAATCGGAGGCGTCCGTTTGCTCTTCTACTTCGAAAATCGTTCGGCAACTCGCATCTTTCTACTTGATGTCATCTCATCTGCGTTTGGTATTAATATTTCTAGAGCCAATTAAGCTGCTCGGTCCACTCCGGATTCAAAGACCGAGCTCGCAGAGCTAATGGCGCAGATTTTCGCGCCTAAATTAAATTCATAACCTGTATATTTATGATAATGTATCCAATTGATTCGTTAACACATAACGTACATTCATCTCTTTTAATACTTCTATTTTACAAATAGTGTATTTGAAACTATTATAATGTCTGAGTCTACAAACGCTCAAACAAATGCTATTAAATAGAAATTGAGGGAGTACATTATGTACAATATTTAACGAGGAAAGTAAGTTTTTAATTCTTTTCCTCTTTATGAATTTAAAGTTACGTATTTGAAAACAAAGAATTTGCTAGTTAATTTTTAGCTTATATTGCACATATAGAATTATAAAATAAAATTATAAAATAAAATCAAACTGCATTTATATATTAAAGACTCTAACGAATATAAATCAAGTAATATAATTTATAAATTGTTGAAATTTATTTTGTAATGTAGTATTTTCTTTTAAAAACATCTTGCATATGAGTCTGCTATATGTGTAACGATCTATTTTTAGTATATAAGACTATTATCAGTTTTTAGTAAAGCGAAAGAAATTTTCATTAATAGAATATTTTTTATTTATTCATAAAAGTAACAAACAATTTCATTTTATAATCTTAAAGGACAGCTCTATAGCGTTCGGAATTAATTCTTGGCACTCGGATCGCTCGAAGATCACGTGACCAAGCTCGCCATCTACTAGTTCGCATCTCAGATTTACATTGCCGAACGCAATGTGAACCATTGCGCATAATGGCGGAGTTCGACCAATCAAAATTGTACTAATTTACAGTGTACTTATTTGCAGAACAAATCATGTGAATTTCTGTAAATGAACTCAAAAGTTGATGATTGACATATCTCCCCACTACTTTCAATCCACTGCGCATCCGTGGGAATGGTTCACTTTACTTTTTGTACCTACTTTTTGTATGGTACGTAGTGTGATCCTATATTTCAAGTACGCTGGGTTCATTCGGAGCGACCCCGAGTAACTCCCGAGAGACAAAATGAACAATACTTATGGTTGAGCGTCAACATGAAAAGGTACTTTTACACATGTATCAAGTGCATGATGTAAACTAGGCCATAAGTTCGATCTCCTGATCTCTTCATGTTGGCAACAATGCAGACAAATAGTTTCGAGTAACGATTTTTAGGTTACCTCGTATATGGTGTAATCTGCGAAAGTGGTGTAAATCTGGCTCGAGCTGTATCCACAGGATATTGACAAAATGTCCAGGAGAAATTCCGGAGACGATTTTAGAAAAGGTTTTGTTCATTTTATCTATTACGCTGCTAGTAAATGTAGATAACGCACATTACAACCCTGGGAAGATACTTATAGCGATTTCGGTCATTTGCACTACGCTAGATCTGTGCATACTAAAAGCTGCTATACATGAAATTAGCAAAGTTAAGTGTAAAAGTATATAAATATTTTAAACAATTAACTATCTACTAATGATATTGTCATGTTATTTACTAAAATATGTATGTATCATTTCATTATCAAAGTTAATTACATCTCATTGTGCACACATTGAAATATTTTATATAAAGTAGCTTTTAATATGTACTAATCCAGCGTAACACGAGTGATCAAATTCACCATTAGATATTATTTCCATGCATAAACTATTAAATCAATAAGGTCTTTTTTTGATAAGTGAATGAGGATTTTACAATGGGCGCATTCAGCGGACTCAACAGTTGAGTGAGCACTCGCTATTATTGGTATTCTTTTAGATCATCCAATCAAAATTTTAGATCTAAAAGAATACATCAACAGTAGCAAGCACTCACTCAAGTGTTGAGTCAGCTGAACACAGCCAATGAGTCAGTAATCTGTAGTTGGCTGGTGACCAACTTCACCGACTTACCGATAAGACTTAGGACTGTTGACTATCGACTCATTATAGAATAAGCTTTAAGCTATAAGAAATTGACTAATCATAATCGATTATTCTTATCACATTTGACTGTGACTGGTTAATTTCTTACGGTTTAAGACTTAAGTAACAACTTATTATAAAAAGCTTATAAGTCTGCAAACATAATAGGTGTAGTAAGTCTTAAGAAGAACAAGGGTTTGAGCACAAGAATTGTCGTAACACTTTTTATAAAATTTTTCATTTTTCACTTTTTATCCTAGGAAAAAATCCCGAATCTATAATAGATTTCGTTATCTGACATCGTGAAAGTTAGATGTGGATTCGTTATTTTTGCAAATTTGCTTAAAATAATTTATATAATGAAATAAATCAGTATATTGTACAACGAAATGGACTACCATCTACCTGCGTTTTTTTTCTCTCTTTTTATTAATGGATTCTTAACACATTTACTGATATTACTGACAAGAATTTTTTTATGACTACTTTGATTTTTGATAAAAATGACTCGCAGCGATTTTTGATAAAAATGACTACACGGAATGATGAATACAGGATTAAAAATTATAATAGTATTGTAATACCATGTACATATTTTTGGTTTAGAACAATGTTGAAATATTACGATTACATTGAAAATGACTCGATTGGAGTCGAAACGTTTGTTGTCAATTATAATTGTTTATATGAATTTTTAATGCTAATTTAAATTAAAGTTCTTTGCTACATTACTGGCTCTTTGCTCTTCTTTTACCACATTGTTTTATATGTACAGAGTCTTATTACTATTTATTAATTCTATAATAGATGTTTTTAAGTCTTAAGTCGTAAGAAATTAACTAATTACAGTCGAATAAGAGGAGAATAATTGGTTGTGATTCGTCCATTCCTTATGGCTTAAGGCTTAAAAATTTATTGTATTGTCTGGGTATCAATCATGAAACTTTTTTCCTAGGATGAAAAGTGAAAAATGAAAAATTTGTCCATTAACGTCAATAGTTAAAATTTTCACTTTTCACTTTTCATCCTAGAGATAAAGTTTCATAATTGATACCCCGGGGTAATTGATTATGTTTGGCCAATTCTTTAAGGCTTAACGCACGCTCTACAATAATAAGTCATTACTTAATCTTTAATGGGTCTTCTATAATAAGCCGCTAATCATAAATCAGAAGTCAGAAGGCAAAAATTGACCAATCATAGTCGTCAATTTTTAGCTTCTAACTTTTAATTTATGGCTAATGACTTATTGTAGAAGGCCCATAAGTCTTAAGCCATAAAAAATTGACCAGTCTCACGAATGCAAAAAGAATAATTCATTATGATTAGTCAATTTCTCACGGTTTAAAAGTTGGCTTATTGTAGAAAGCCTATAAGGCTTTCCTATTGAAAAGAATCATATCACAAAATTATATAACAAAATCATGTAATTAAGACAAATAAATCACGTAACAGATTGTTCCAAATCATGTGATTGGAAAAATCACATGATAATAGAAATAATTTCATCTTGTGATTTTATTGTTATCGAGTATTAAAGAATTAAATAATAGAGAAATAGATAAAAAAGAACATATCATCATTTGACTTTCCACATTATGTAATTTTAAAAAATCACATTGGAAACAATCAGTTATGTGATTTACTTGTTTTAATTACATAATTTTGTTTTGTAATTGTTTGACGTGATTTTTTTTTTAGTAGAATTACCACTCTATTGTGTTTGCGGGGTTACAATAAAGTAGTAAACCTTAAGCCTTAAGGAGTTATTCCCTCTTGGAGGCTTCAAAATCATACCTTATTTTAGAGTTGATTACTAAAAAACTATACATAATATAAAAAATCGATTTATTATCTTAGTGTACAAAACGTGTAATAATTATATTCTTGGCCAACAAAATGGCGGCGCTACAGTACGTCTTTCAGAGACCTGCGAGTGATAAAGGCATCCACGGCATTGAACTATATAGGGTCTTTAAAAAGTCTAGAAACGCTAAAATATCTCGAAAACGATCAAATCTAGTGAAAAATATATAAACGCAAAGTTGTAGGACTTCAAAAAAATCTACGTAACTGATGATAAAAGGTTGACATTGGGATCTGCAAGATCATATGAAGGTCAAGTTGAATTTTTTAAACAGGATTCCTCTTTTGATTACATAGTTTTATAACTTATTTCAACAGCTTTTCAAAACACTACAATAAAATATTTTTTCATTAAGTACTTTTCAAATTATAAGGCTTGAAAGTTACAGTATCGTTACAGCATTAGCAAGGTGTCCGACCGACGGCTAAAACCTCTTGAATATTGTTCAGAATCATGTCCTGGATAACATTTGGTAAGATCAATCATCCATTGGAGATTATTCCTCTTAATTTTTTGCACTAAAAATTCATTTTTGCGCAAAAATGAAAATAAGAGGTATAACCTCCATTAGCCTTGATTTTGACAAATGTTATTCAGAACATGATTCTGAATGACATTCAAGAAATTTTAGCCGTCGAACGCTTTGCGTAATGCTAATGCCGGCGTTACTGTAACTTTCAAGCCTTATAATTCGAAAAGTACTTCATGAAAAATTATTTTATTATAGTGTTTTGGAAAGCTCTCGAGATGTGCTTTAAGAATATGCAATGAAAAATAGGGAATTCCATTTAAAAAATTCAACATGACCTTGCAGACTCCACCCAAGGTCATGTTGAATTTTTCTCTTATCATTAGTTAGGTAGATTTTTTTGAAGTCTTACAACTCTGCTTTTATATATTTTTCGCTAGAGTTGATCGTTTTCGAAAAATTTTAGCGTTTCAAATTTTTGAAGACCCTGTGTATACACTGGAATGGCATCTCCGCTGTGAAGCATAGAAAATCGTCGCACCAATTGATCAACGCCATTTTAATTTGCTCGATATAAGAGCGAATCAGAAGCTTTCAGGTGCTCATGCGTAACTTACGTTGAGTATTCTTTAGTGAGACATATAACAAGACGTCAGCAAGATTATCGTCTGTGGGGTTATATTTGAAAGATTACTTCGAAAAATTATAAAATCGCGTGATTGTAAAATGTGTAAAGCATCAACATGAAGTGCTGTGTGCAGAAAAGTAAAAAGGGCTTCGGATTCGCTCAAATATCCCAACTAAAATGACGGCTGATCAATTGTGGCCACGAATTTTCCTCGATGCCCATTCCAGTATACAGAATGTTTCTTAAAAAACGGACACTAATTATATAGCGCTAATCCTAATCTAAAATTGAGTCAAAATTTCCTGAGCCATTTTTTTTTGTACAGTGCTGCATGAAGTTATTATCGAGTAAAGTTAATCCAATGGGCGCCGTCATTTAAACGGACGCACGTCCGTGAGCCGCGCACTTGGTAGTGTACGTGAGCGCTTCGCCGCGCCGCTATGCCGCTGACTTCGCTGCTATCGCGCAATATTCTCACGCGTATATCATAATAATGCGAAAAATTTGTTTTGCATTATTGCAAAAATCATATTCCTTCTGTCAGAAGCATTTTCTTTCAGGAAAATTTTAACAAAGAATACGAGAACTCTCGTCAAAACATAGCAAATTATATATTACATAAAAAATATAATCTTTTTGCTTACAAATTATTTAAAAAATCTTTCTTTGTAAATTCAAAACTCTGTAAGTCTCCTTTTACTTAGAATAGAAATATTATCTTTTTCTTATTCATACTTTTTAATTCATTTTCTCATAAAAAGTTCTCCATATAACTATTTATTACAGATGACTGGTTATTACTTAAAAAATCCATTTCTTAAAAAGTTTCTACATAAAATGTAAACATATTAAGAAAATATAAATCAGAAAATAATAAAAACTTTTTCATTATCAACATTTGGAGGTTTGAATAAGCAGAAGGAATGAATTTTGTCTTATGTTAAATTATTTTTTAAACAATCTTATTCTTTTTCATAAATTTTTGCGTTAACACTTAAATTTAAAGCGAATTATTTTAATGAATTGTCTTGCGAATGGTTTTATTCTGAAATAATAAATTTTCTTTTAAAGAATTTTTTATAACAGATATCCAAATTAGATATCTAAATAAACTCATACTCAAAAGAAAATATGTAAAGCATTATAAAAAAATAGAGATTTCTTTCTTTATAAAAAAGATTTATCTTCTCTTCATAATATTAAAGAGAATTTTGTGATGAGTAGCTTTATTTTTAATAACAGCATAAAAGGTATCTTCACTGGTGTAAAAAACTCTTAAAAAATAATTGTCTAAAAAAATTACAATTTATCAATGAATTGATACTATGTCGCGACACATAATAATAATTATACAAATGAAAATTATATCAGAATTATAACAGAAATTTATAATTATTATTATGTCGCAACATAATTTTAATTTTATGTACAGATATTTTAACGTTTTAATATTGTTAAAATTGCTAATAATAACATGCATATGACAAATCATTTTATTACAACAGGAAACAATATTCTAAGGCTAATATTGAAGAACTTAAATTTCTAGCTGCCGGTTTATAATTATGTTGTTACGTAATAATAATTCAACGAATTATAATTATGTAAAGGCATAATAAAAATTTTATGAATTAAAATTATATCCTGACATAATATGATAATTTCGAACTTTTATTACGCCTCATACATAATAGTAATTCAGTTAATTTAAATTGTGTCTAAATAAAAATTTTGATTATGTCCTGACATAATTTTAATTTTTAATTCATTTAATTATTGTTATGTCACAATATAAATGCGGCAGCTATAAGGCTTTGAATTTCTTTATTAGCTTAAAAATATTATTTTATTCTATAAAAATATCAAAATTTTTTGCCATATCCATTTTATTATTTGGAATTTTAACAATATTATAAAAATCAAATTCCTTTATCCAGAATTAAAATTGTCTCGACATAATTTTAATTCATTAATAAGAATCGTTATTCTTTTTAGACAATTATTTTTTAAGAATTTTACATTAGAAAAAGTATTTTTTATGCCATATCGTTTACAAAAATAAACTTACAGTAAAATTTATTCAATTATAAAAAAAATGTAAATCTTTTTATAAGGAAAGGAATGTGTTTCTCTATTTTTTAACGTTTTCTTTTATTTCGAGTATTTTCTTTTATTTCTTTTATTTATGAACTCATTTGGATATGTAATTGTCCTACTAAATTATTATTCGTAAAAAAGTGATAGCGTAGCGTAAAATTCATTAAGGTATTTCTAACAGTGAGATAGCTGCGGAGCGCTACGCTCTAATCTCATTGTTAGAAATACCTTAATGAATTTTAAGTAATGTAACGGAAGCTTGTGGTCAAGCAGGAAACTGGAAAGTAATGTGTGATATGACTGAAAATTAAGTTACATAGTCTCAAATGTAATGAACTGTCCATTAAATTTAATGGACAGTTTCATCAGAAATCTTAACACTTAGAGTTTGAAACAAACTACTTACTGAATCTTTCTGCGAATGCTTTCATCCAGTTACAATGAAGTGATGCATTTTTTTAAATGAATTTATTATGGCAATTACATATCCAGATAATTCCATAGAATAAAAGGAACTACATGAAGCATGTTAAAAAATAAAGAAAGATATATTTTTTTTACATCGTCTTTTTTTTTTAATATTAACCAAAATTTTGTATTCAACATTTTATACAAAGATTATCTCATAAAAAAGAGAGGAACTGTTTTATTAATTTTTGCAAATGAGAAATGTGTGTGTGTAACGTTTTAAAATATAGTGATCCTGAAAAAGACTGTTGTGCGAAAGTTTCTAGTTCTAAAAAAGACTGTTCTTTAATAACAGGTCTTATAAAGATTTATTAAAATAATTGCTCAAAATGAGCGAGCCTCGATGCACGCTTCCGCACGAAGAATTAAATTTCGATGTACGCGTCGAACCATTGCTTCATCAATAGTTTGTACAACTATTTGCATCCTTCCAATAATTTCTTCAGGTGAAGCGGGCTCCGTTGCATATACAATTTTCTTCAAATGACCAAAGAAAAAAATCCAGCGTTGTCAAATCAGGTGACCTAGTAATAATTAATATGTAATATATTAATGCATTTCCTTTTACATATTTTCCTCTCCTGCCTTTCTAAATTAAAAATTTCTCGTACCGCGCCATCTGATTGACCCATATTGGCCTATCCAGTAACCAGGAAAACGTTCATTTAGAAAATTAGTTACGTCTCGGTATGTATGCGGTGGTGCTCCATCCTGTTGAAAAAACATAACTGTTCTCTGCAGAAGAGGAATTTCTTCTAAAAAATCTGGGAGTCTTTGTCTTAAAAATTCAACGTAACTTCTTCCCTGTAAAAAAAAACGTCACATTACTATGTATTGATACATATTGCTCAATAGTCAATCAAGAGATTTTTGTATTTTTTATCACCATCAAACTATCTGGTAAAAAAGTGGGATTGATAACTCTCGTCACCCAAAATGCCTGCCCAGTAGTTCAGCTTTCATCTATGTTGAAAGCTGCGCGTGTATGTCACATGTGGATTTATAACTTCATAATGGTGTTGATTGTGGCAGCTGAATATGTGCGCGTAAATAAAGATTCGTCTGTCCACATTACATTTTTTAGAAAACTTTCGGTTTCGTTGTTATGAAGAAGCCAACGACAGAAATTTTCTCTGGCACGGTGGTCTCTCTCATTTAAATATGTTCGAAACACATCCATGAAATGGATAACAAATCATGTTTCAATACCCTGTGGGCTGTTGCGGGACTGATATTTAATTGACGGCCTATTACACGTGTACTAGTCGTAGCATCTTTCTCGATCATGTCCAAAATCATTTCTTCCGTTTCGATTCTTATTCGGCGTTCACGACCAGCGCCAATTTTAGGTTTTAGCATTAAACAATTACTATTTCGAATCCTTTGATCTAATCTTCCGAAAGTTTTTTAGGTGGGATGCATGCGACTTGGATAGCGCTCCGCATAAAGATAATATTTCTATTCTAAGTAAAAGGAGACTTACAGAGTTTTGAATTTACAAAGAAAGATTTTTTAAATAATTTGTAAGCAAAAAGATTATATTTTTTATGTAATATATAATTTGCTATGTTTTGACGAGAGTTCTCGTATTCTTTGTTAAAATTTTCCTGAAAGAAAATGCTTCTGACAGAAGGAATATGATTTTTGCAATAATGCAAAACAAATTTTTCGCATTATTATGATATACGCGTGAGAATATTGCGCGATAGCGGCGAAGTCAGCGGCATAGCGGCGCGGCGAAGTGCTCACGCACACTATCAAGAGCGTGGCTCACGGACGTGCGTCTGTTTAAACGACGGCGCCCATTGGATTAGCTTTATTCGATAATAACTGCTTCATGCAGCACTGTACAAAAAAAATGGCTCAGGAAATTTCGACTCAATTTTAGATCAGGATTAACGCTATATAATTAGTGTCCGCTTTTTAAGAAACACCTTGTATGTATAGTTCAGTGATTCACGGTGGATAGCAGAACGGGTCCAAAGTATGCTATATCAAAAATTTGATTAATTATTTTTAATCTGCATTAAAGGAGGGTACTAATTTTCAAGAGTTTCGCGACCATTCGGGATCGTTTTATTTCTATGTTTTCTTATGTATTTTTCTTTGTTGAAACCAAAAATAATCATTATAAATACCAAACTTAAGAAAAAATACACTGAAATAAAATGAATAAAATCCTTGTTCGCATCGTTATAAATCACTGTCAATTATGTTTCATTGATTTAGAAGTTAATTCCAAATTGGATTAAATGCGAGTAATATCGCACCACAAAACGTTAATTAGATTATACTTTTTATTAGGTCATTTGTCACAAAAAAAATTAATAATCTTATGAAAAATATGAAAACTTGAAAATACGATAAAACATCAATTATTGCTTTATTCTAACTAATTCTTTTTATGAATCATTTTATATGATTAAATTCAATCTTGACTGTAATATTAATAATGATAATTGACTACGAAAAAGTTCTTTTATTTAAAAAACAATGATGAATGACGAGATACCTTCCTCCTTTTTATTCGGATTTGGGACCGACAGAGGTAAAGTTACATCTCGTATTTACATATTTACATATATATCTATATATATATATATATATATATATATATATATATATATNCCCCACCCGTCCCGAGCAGATAGAGCGGACTAAACTGAGTCGAAAAGTCCTGTATCATTTTGCAATGTTCGCAATAATTAACGAGATATTAACGTTTAAAGATAGTCAAATACGCGCATCCGATCTACTATTTCCGAAGGTACGGTCCACCGAGCGCACGGCGTGCGAGCCGCAGCAGGCGCGTCGCGCCGTTCGAGCTTAGAGGCGCTTGCCCCGCGCGCCAAGTTATCGATGGCGAATATTCGGCGCTTTAGAAATAATATTTCGATTGCGAAAATTGGGAAATGATCAAGAACTGTTGAAAAAAACTCAGTTTAGTTCATTCTGAAGCGTGCACATGTACATACAAAAAAAATGTTAATATTACTAGTTTCAAGTAAATAATAAGAGTATTTTAAAATTATATTATTAAGAAAATATTCTTTGTAATGATATAATCGTTATTCAAAAAAAAATAATAAAAATTGCGTTCTCTCTTAGTATTAGAATGATATTTTTCTGCATTTTTCTACACTACTGCTCATGAAAGTTCAGACATCCATATAAATTTCATCGAATGATGATATAAAAAATTAAGACATAAAACAGCAATTGTATTATTTTTGAAATATATTTTAAATCACTTGTACACATACTAGCAATTGCAAAAGATTTATAAATTATTTTTAATTTTATGTATCAAAATTGAATTAACAATATTTTATAAAGCTTTTTAAAATATTTTATAAAGCTAGTCTATCTCCTACTTATGGGGATAGGCTGACAACACCATAGCGTGAGCCCATATTTGTGTTCTCTGATCGAATTTTTGAAATTTATTAATTATAATATCAATATTATACGAAGTAAAGACAATACTTTTTGACATACAAAATTAAAACTAATTTATAAAGAGCTTTTGCAATTGTTAGTATGTGTTGCATATACAAGCGATTCAAAATATATTTCAAAAATAATACAATTGCTGTTTTATAAAGTCTAAATTTTTTAATTAAATTTTTAAATAATCATTCGATAAAATTTATGCGGTTGTCCGAACTTCCATGAGCGGTAGTGTAGAAAAATGCAGAAAAATATCATTCTAGTACTAAAAGAGAACGCAATTTTTATTCTTCTTTTGAGTAACGATTATATCATTACAAAGAATATTTTCTTGATAATATAATTTTAAAATACTCTTATTATTTACTTGAAACAAGTAATATTTATGTAACATTTTTTTGTAAGTACATGTGCACGCTTCAGAATGAACTAAACTGAGTTTTTTCCAACAGTTCTTGATCATTTTCCAATTTTTTCGCAATCGAAATATTATTTCTAAAGCGCCGAATATCCGCCATCGATAGATTGGCGCGCGGGAAGTGAGGCAAGTGCCAATATAAAAATGTGTCCAGCTTAGTTTTCAAATTAAAAAAAATTTAAACGTGTAATAATAATCTGTTTATTTGGAAGAAATACAGCTTGAACTAGTCAAAAACTCATAAAAAATAGAAAAACAAAAATAGGTTATTCCTTAAGAAAAAACTCTTTTCTCGAAAATAGCGGTGAATATTCGCAAATGTTTTACGACATGGTAAACTGCATTGGGGATATCTTTCTGCATAAATACGCCTTACCTCACGTGAGTTACCATTTGCAAGACCGTAGGCAGAATGAATATCTGCCTTTCAAAATTTGTAAACTTAGGCATAATGAAACCGATTTTGATGGACTGAAAACGTATGTACAAGCTAACTGACAACATCAGAACTGAAGTCTATTTTTGATTTTGTGACTTTTACTTTGACTTTGAGTTTGTCACTTTGTTTACAGTTGTGCGAATGGTAATTCACGTGAAGCAAGGCATATTTATGCAGGAAAATATCTCCAACGCAATTTACCGTTTCGTCAAATATTTGTGAATATTCACCTGTATTTCGGAAACTAAGCCGTTTAGGACACATGTTTATATGGACTTTTTTACTTGAAATAAATCAAAGAATCGCTCTGTTGAGTATGGCAACATACTTAACTAACACCCTATATACATATATACAGGGTGGGCCATTTTAATCGATCCACTCAAATATCTCGAAAAGTAAGCGTTATACAAAAAAAACGTTGAAACAAAAGTTGCTCAAGACAATGGGGCCTATATTTCTGTGTTATTGGTTTTGACCTTGGGGTCAATTTTCAAGGTTATTTAGAGGTCAACATGACTTTTTTAAATGGGAACCCCAATTTTTAACACCGGATTCGGAAAGAGCGGGAAATTTTACGTCCGAAATGATAGTTAATAATTTTCTAAAATGACCTTCAGAAGGTCATATAATGAAAAATCGTCCAGAAGCTGTTTTCTTTGAACTTCCGAGAATTTATAGGCGAACAAATGGTTGCCTAGTCATGTAGTCGAACTATCTTGACGAAGGTGGCAAAGGTGACCTCGTGGTCAACTTTCAATGTTATTTTAAGGGCGAAGAAGGTGAGAACCCTCGTATTCCTCCCGCGTTGCACACGCTATTTTTTTAATATTGTCAATCTTTTCGCTATTCCAATACACAAGACGGTTGTAAGAGGTCACAATGAGGTCGTAAGTCGGTCGCAAGCCGATCGTAAGGTGGTTGAAAGGTGGTCGTAAAAGATCATAAGGTGGTCATATGTCAGTCAGGTCTTAATTCGTGATCATGCAAAAAAAGCCAGGCGAGTGACAAAAAATTGCTCGAAAACTCGCTGCACATGCTCAGAAGCTCGTTTGCATTACCCGACGGAAATCGGTTCTTTTACGACTGATTTATTGATACGTAAAGACCGCGAATTTGTGACTACACACACATGACTAGGCAACCATTTGTTCGCCTATAAATTCTCGGAAGTTCAAAGAAAACAGCTTCTGGACGATTTTTCATTATATGACCTTCTGAAGGTCATTCTAGAAAATTATTAACTATCATTTCGGACGTAAAATTTCCCGCTCTTTCCGAATCCGGTGTTAAAAATTGGGGTTCCCATTTAAAAAAGTCATGTTGACCTCTAAATAACCTTGAAAATTGACCCCAAGGTCAAAACCAATAACACAGAAATATAGGCCCCATTGTCTTGAGCAACTTTTGTTTCAACGTTTTTTTTGTATAACGCTTACTTTTCGAGATATTTGAGTGGATCGATTAAAATGGCCCA
>JAANIC010006441.1:705035-715786 GCA_017607545.1 Acromyrmex charruanus
GTGCGTGCGTGCGTGCGTGCGTGCGTGCGTGCGTGCGTGCGTGCGTGCGTGCGTGCGTGCGTTAGTGTAAATATGTAAATAGAAAATGTAACTTTACCACTGTCGGTTCCAAATCCGAATAAAAGAAAGGAGGGCATCTCGACATTTATTATTATTTTTTAAATAATAAGAAAACTTTTTCGTTGCCAATTATCATTATTAATATTACAGTCGTTACAAATCGATTCTAAAAATATAAAATGATTCGTAAAAAGGATTGTTTGAAAGCAATAATTGATGTTTCACCTATTTTCAAGTTTTCATATTTTTCATAAGATTATTAATTTTTTTTGTTACAAATGACTTAATAAAAAGTATAATCTAATTAATGTTTTTACTGGTGCAATATTACATTTAATTCAATTTGGAATTAACTTCTAAATCAATGAACTACAACTGATAGTGATTTTATAATGATGCAAATAAGGATTTTATTCACTTTGTTTCAATGCATCAATTTTTCCTTAAGTCTAGCGTTATTATAATGATTATTTTCGATTTCTAGGAAGAAAAATGTATAAAAAAACATAGAAATAAAACGATTTCCGAGTGGTCGCGAAATCCTCGAAAATTGGTGCTCTCGTTTATTAAAGAAATTTATTACCTGTCCGATTTAAAAAATATTTAAAAATGTGAAAATGGTGCACGCGAAAAAAGTTTTCATGTAAAAATTCAATATAAAAGTATGAATTATAAAAAAAGTATATGTATAAGCTATCTCAAAAACTATAGGTATTTCTTTAGATAATTCAATTGACAATAACTGAGCAAAATTTTAAATGATTTGGATTAAATTATAATAGTAATAAGACTCAATAAATTTAAAAACAGAGAAAGACAAAGGGCTACGTGCCTAAAATAATCATTACAAAATAAAAATTGTTAACCGTTAATAAATAAGCATGTCATCTAGTTAAAATATAACTTTAATTTGCCAGTAACAAACAAAAACAAAACAAACATTTCGATCCCTATTGGATCATTAGCAATGTAAACAAAAATGGTGAAAATATTATATAGTTAAGATATACAAAAATCGAAGTTCGCTCTCGATCGCATCATTGATAATCAAACTCGCTCAATTTAGAATAAATGTTATAGGAATGTTGTAATCGGAAACCATGTATTCCTCTTGATAGTGTATGAAGATAATAGACAAACATAACTTGTTTCTATTAAAAAGTACAAATATATAAAATTGTAATTAGAATAAGTAATCAAATCTAATAAGAGAAATACAAGAAACAAGGAATATCAATAAAAATAAAAAAGTAAAAAAGTAATCTATTATAATATTATGCGAAATGTACATTAAATTCATTAAACCGAACAGAAACTAATCTCTTATTAAACGAAGACTCGCAATCCATATAGTTTCTGAAATGATTCTCCGATTACAACATTCCTGTAACATTTATTCTAAATTGAGCGAGTTTGATTATCAATGATGCGATCGAGAGCGAACTTTAATTTTTGTATGTCTTAACTATGTAATATTTCCATCGTGTTTGTTTACATTGATAATGATCCAACAGGGATCGATTTGTTTTGTTTTTGTTTGTTACTGGTAAATCAAAGTTTATATTTTAATTAGATGACATGTTTTATTTATTAACGGTTAAAAATTTTTATTTTATAACGATTGTTTTAGGCTCGTAGCCCTTTGTCTTTCTGATTTGGATTAATTTTTGTGGTAGTTGTAGTGTCCACCGTTTTTTAAAACACCATTCTGAGAAAAACGCAATTAAAGTTTCAATAACAATCTTCTCTCGTCGTATTTTAAGCAAATAGACGCACTGATTTTTAACTGAAACCAGTATAATCTATATTAAAATGATACGTCAATGTCATCTACAGTACAGATATGTAACTATGATGTCAGGTAACTGTTTATCTGAAATATTCAGAACAGAACAGTTTAACGGCAACATAGAGGTACCGATTGCTATGAATCTCTCGACATAATCAACTGTATCTTCGTCAATATTGGAAATTTCACTTTTAGATAAAAAATTTTATATTTTTAAGGCTTCCGAATAGTCATCACAGCCATATTAAATCGTGACGTCAGAAACGAGAAATGACATATTAATTAGTATTATGTGCCATTTATAAATAAAGACAATTTGGATAAAACAAAATGATGAGATTGCTTTAAAACAAAAAATGGACGAAAACTATGCTTATCCTCCCTGAGTCAGTGATAAAAAAAATAATCGTGATAAAAAAAATGATAAAAAGCACATAAAATGCTTTTATTCCATGCGCATGCGTAACTTATTTTCAATTACACGTGCCTTTTGCCAATTACACGGACTTAGTCAAAATCTATTGTACAATAGGTGTTTTAAGCCTTAAGTCAGGAATGGACGGAATTACAATCAATTATTCTTCTCGTATTCGACTGTAGTTAGTCAATTTTTTGCGACTTAAGATTTAAAACATCTATTGTAAATCCGAACTTATGGCTCCTGTACGCGGTAATGAGACATGGTAAACAAAGAACACATTAGGAGCTGTAAGCTTATTGGCTACATCACATTTTGCCGCGCGGCAAGCGTTTATTTTGATGTTTAAATTTATTTTTGTATTTATATAATGGAATAGGGTTGGTTATAAGATAGGGTAGTAGGGTTGTAAGTAATGGGGATTTAAATTGAGATAATAAATTAAAAAATTATGTAAAAATTAATACAAAGTTTTAATTTCTTTAATATGTTTTCAAAACATAGACTTATTCAAGATCATTAATTAAATATTTTTTTTAATTGAGTAAAGTGATAATTAATAGAAGTAGTAGGTAAGAGAAATGGGATAAAAATAATTTAGGTAAAAGAACATTATAATAAATTAAAAATAAAAGAGAAATAATTTAAAAGTTAAAAAATTAATTAATGTTTAGTTTGGGTTTGAGTAGATGATAGATTTTCATATTTTATAGTTTAGTTTTTCCGCGTCCAGTGTGCAGAAGCCATTACAGAATGCGAGGAGAATAATTGATTGTGATTCGTCCATTCCTTAAAGCTTAAGGCTAAGCCACACACAAGACTGATAGCTACACATACAAGCACAAACCCATGTACATACATGTGCTCGCTTTCGGCGTGCCGAGAGCACATGTACATGGGCTCGTGCTTGTATGTGTAGCTATCAGTTTCGCCAGGCCGCCGTCTGATTCTGTGTCGCTGGCTGAATAATCAGGAGGTTTAAAAATCTATTGTAGATGCGGGGTAAATTTAACCTGTTGAGTAAGCAAGATTACCTAATCATGTGCGAATTGCCAGATTCACCTCACAGGTAAAATTTCCAGCCAAAAAAAATGGAACAACCAGCCCTTAAGGCTTAAAACACTTATTGTAGATCTGGAGTAAAACAGTTCTGCCAGTAACAAATGTTATACCTAAGCTTTAAATCTTAAACTGTAAGAAATTGACCAGTCATAGTTGATTCTTCTCACATTCAACTGTGATTGGTCAATTTTTTATGACATAAGCCCTGAGCATAATGGAGAAAATATTAGGAATAAAAATAAATATCTCTTAAAGACAACGTGGTTATAATTTTAAAATATATAAAAAGAAGAGCATAAAAACCACAGCACAAGTTATAGTTTGTGAATTAAATTATTATTACATTAATTAAACCATTAAACGTTTCGGCCACAATCTGGCCATCTTCAGTAATGAAATAATGTTCTTAAAACGCAGTATTACATCAGTTGACATTAAATTCAACAGTCAGGTGTTATAATTAGATAAACATGTTCTCTTCTATGTGACTTCTATGTGTTGAATTTAATGTCAACTGATGTAATACTGCGTTTTAAGAACATTATTTCATTACTGAAGATGGCCAGATTGTGGCCGAAACGTTTAATGGTTTAATTAATGTAATAATAATTTAATTCACAAACTATAACTTGTGCTGTGGTTTTTATGCTCTTCTTTTTATATATAAAAATAAATATTAAGATTTCAACCTATCAGATTCCAATGTAATTGGTAGGTTCAAATCTGAGTATTTATTTTTGTTTTTAATATTTTGTTCTATTGTACGTAGGATTTACCTAAAACTTAGGTATTGGCCTATTGTAGAAAACTACTGGACTGCTTAGGACTTTCGACTATCGACTCATTGGCTGCGTTCAGCGAAATCAACAGTTGAGTGAGCGCTCACTGTTATTGATGTATTCTTTCAGATCATCCAATCAGTATTTTAGATCTGGAAGAATACATCAATAGCAACGAGCGCTCACTTAACTGTTGAGTCCGCTGGAATGCAGCCATTGACTATATTTACACGGCACTCTTAATCGGATTTAATAACATCCATAAGTTATGAAACTAGTCACAGTCGTTCCGTTCTTCCGGGAAATAGCTATGATTGGCCAATTTTTAATAACTACGGATGTTAATAAATCCGATTAAGCGTGCTGTGTAAATGTAATCATTTTAAAACTCCAATTGTTTAATTAATAATTAATTTGAGAGAAATCAAGACAATGTTACTTGATCGTTCGACTCACAGCACATAAACTCATCCAAAAAATGGTGAAAAATTAGACAAAATTTATCAAATGATTATAACTTGGTAAATAATAAAGATAAAAATATATTTAAAAATGCAAAATGAAGCTTAAAGCTAAGTGTCCACTTTAAGAATATTTGAATGAGATTTATACTGGGTCATTATTATTAAAATGTTAGATGACAAAGTGAAAAGATGAAAAGTTGATAATCGAAGATTCGTGATTGTCACGATGAATAGCGTAAATCATATATGACAGCCTAATAGACACAAAATGCACATGAAAGTATGGAACTTTATCTTTAAAACGCTTTTTTCACTATCATTTTTCATTGAATTATTTCAAATTTAAGATACCGCTGTCATTAAGCTGAAGTTATAGTTGTAATTCATCCCAATATAAACTGCATAGAATTTGACGAATCGGAATTAAACTTATTTTGCGTGCGTGCGTGCGTGGGCGCGCGCGCGCGCGCGTGTGTGTGTGTGTGGGGGGCGGGGCACTCACAGAGAGAGTTTGGAATCCGTAAATCCTGCGGAAGTGATGAACTGTGAGATCATCTCTGCTGTGATGTACACGCACGTCCGCGCGCGCGCCTACCCACCCACCCACACACACACACACACACACACACACACACACACACACACACACACACACACACACACACACACACACAAAATAAGATTCAATTCCGATCCGTCAAACTCTATGCAATTCATATTGGGATGAATTACAACCCAACAAACAAGAATGAATTGCAATGAATTGAAATGGATTCAGATTTTCAGAAATATTGATTCACAAATGTTAAAATGAATGTCTTTCAATCCTGAATGCATTTTTATTCATTTATAGGAATTGCATGGAGCATATTTCTATGCCTTTCAATCTAAAAATAATATTAAATTTTTCTGTGCAAAAACACACAATTGTGAATATTGTTCAATTCAAATTTTTGAATAGGAAATGCAGTTTTTCAATCCAATTGCATCCAATTAAATCTAATTGAATCTAATTGAATCCAAAAAAAGTATTCGCTATTTAAAGTACACATTCGGATAGAAAAAGTTTCAATCCATTTTAATCCAGATTCTCGTTTGCTGGGAATCATAACTTCAACTAATGACAGTGGTACCTTAAATTTGGAATAACTCAGTGAAAAATGATCGTATCGAACTCCGTAAAAAAAGCGTTTTAAAGATAAAGTTCCATACTATCATGTGCATCTTGTCCCATTAGGGTGTCATGTGATTTACGCCATGCATTGTGACAATCACGGACCTTCGATTATCAACTTTTCATCTTCTCAATTTGTCATTTGACATTTTGATAATGGCCCAGTATAAATCTCATTCAAATATTCTTAAAATGGACACTTTAAGCTTCATTTTGCATTTTTAAACATATTTTTATCTTCATTATTTACGAAGTTATGATCATTTGAAATCAGATAAATTTTTTCTAATTTTTCAGTGTACCGTTTTTTTTTTGCTGATGAGTGTAGAATATATTTCGTATTATAAGTGCGATTGATTTTTACTTACATCGTAATTTTTTCAAGATTTGTACAAAATAATTGTGTGTGTTCACATATGTAATAATTATTGTAATATACAATTTTACAGAATTGCATAATTTTAATTTTACTTCATAACTTTATACAGCTAATTTCTAATTGTTAAATTTATAGGACTGCATTAAACATAACTCGCTTAAAGATTTCCGGTTAAAAAGTCAACTTTGTTTAACTTGATCTGAACTTTGCCAGTGTTTGACGTTGTCAGGGTCAAGTGTCTACAGAACCGAGGACAGGAGAGAGGATGACAGAGATAGGGATCGTTCTCCGCTCAGAGCCGAGGAACGTAGCAGTACAGACGATTGCGATCAGTTGGATGCAAAGAAACAGAAGTTGGCGTTTGGCTTTGGGAAGAAGGCTGGCAATGAACAGAAGAAAGGAATTCAAATTAAATTAGGTTCTTTCTCCGTAAGTAAAATATTCACATTGACTGTGATGCTTCGTTTTGTTACACAAATTTTTGTTGTAAAATTCTGTCTCTCATAAAATAACTCTTTGTTACAGAAGTCAACTGCGAAGACAACGACAGTACAAAAACCGACAGTAGCCTCGGTGTTCAACGCAGACGATGATGAAGAACCAGAGGAGATGCCGGCAGAAGCGAGAATGAGGATGCGAAATATCGGACGTGAGACACCAACATCGGCTGGACCAAATTCGTTCGGCAAAACAAAACAGGGATTCTGCGACTCTAAAAAGATATTTGAGAAAACGCTAAAGAAAGCAATGGAAGAGGCAAACAAATGATTTTCCATACACTACACACACACACACACACACACACACACACACACACACACACGCACGCACGCACGCACGCACGCACACGCATACAATACACTATATGTATTTATGTATATACACATACACTATTGTGTGTGTGTGTGTGTGCGCGCGTGTACATGAAAAATTATTACTTGTACATTAATTTTAAATAATTATTATTAGAGATTCTTCTTGCTAAAGTCAGATGCAAGTATTTTTATGAAATGTAAGTAACTCATTGGTAGAATTCAGATTTAAAATGTCGCTTTTTAAAATTAAGGAGGATATTGACTGATGTGTGTGTGTGTGTGTGGGTGGGTGTATGTGTGAGTGCACATTATGTATTATAAATCTTATCTATACTCGCTCTAATAAACTTGACAATTCCAAATTTATTCATATAGTAGCACTAAACAGCTTATTATCCAACTTTGTATTAATTTACGATAAAATATTGTATTTTATTCACACTTTCTTTCACAATAATAAAAGTAATATAACATTGCTCTGGTTTTATGAATTTTTATTTATATCGAAATTAATTTTACATAATAAAATTATTTCCTGTTCTGTTGACCCTGGCGTAGATCCTGAAAACAAAAAGCATCATATAATATGTACACTGTAAAGATTTTATAACTGTGACTTAAAAAAATTTACATTTACTTAGTGATAACCTTATATATAATCTCAGATGTACATTTACTGAAAATATATATAATATCTCGTTGTATACATTTCATTACTAATACATATTTAGATAATTAAAACTTTCATTGTACTCCCAAAAAGCTTAAAAGAGTATCGATTAGTAGGATTTGTTCACGGATTTTTATGAATAAACGAACTACAAAATCTTTATAAAGACAATTACCCTTGGGAAGTTACGGACAGGAGGCGTTCTTATACGACGATCCGCCTTGGATCTGTTCCGCACCACTTTAGAGTGAATGGCGCAAGAGACACAATAGTGAAGCTTAGCATATAATTTAGGTAGCTGATAAGATTGATAAAAGCTAGCCTCCGTTATGTCCCTGACAGCAGCGGCTTCGACAATGTTACGAATGACGAATTTCTTGATGGCTTTGTCTTTGGGAACGCAACGAGCACAGTTTGTGCAGCGGACTGGATTCACATGGCCGCGACCATGCTTGGCACGTCCACCATTTCTGCGTTTGCAAGTCTGATAAATAAACAAAAACGAATTAGATACATATGGATATAAACAGTGTATCAGAAAAATAATCATAGTAATAAACCGTTTGTGACAATGAATCAATTATATGAATTAATTTTGAAATATTAGAATTGCTCACGATATAATTTAAAAAAATGAAGCTTTTCAGAAAATAAGTTCGAATGTTTTGAATTATTAAAATTTTGTAATATTAATTTTGAAATACTAGACTGCGTTCAGAATCGTCCGGATGCATCTAGATGATGATTCTGAACGCATTACGCAATTTTGATAACAAAGAAAAAATAAATATTTTCTTCCTTTTCCTCTAAGTTATCGTTCTTTATCTACAAGTAACTAAAAATCACAATTTTGAGTTATGTCTTTATAATGAATGAGCAATATATTAAATATACATATATATATATATATTTTTTTAATCTACATATATATTCTACAATCTATACATTAAGTATATAGATATAAATATATACTGTATTATGTAGTATATAGGGTGTTCCATTTAAAACTTCAACACAATTATCTCTCCTAAACTATTCGTTAAGATGGAATCCACATGATGCTCGATTTTTTTAATGATAGCATGCATATAGCCATGCTTGCTTTGCTGTATCAATGTATGCTAAAATTCATTCATGTTATGATGTAATATATTCTTACATCATGGTTCATGCATTGAGTGTTACATGTTGCATATACATGATTTTATATTTATTAAGGATTATTTCATAGCTTATTTTTTTGTATGTACCAATCAAAAGAAATAATTGATAGTTTTTTCATAGTTATTTGTCAAACATCAGACTGTATACATCAAAGCAAGCATAGCAGCATGCATGTGTGTATGCATGAGTGCATACTTATCATTCAAGAAATCGAGCAAGAACCGTGTGATTCCACCTTTATTCTAAAAAATGTTTTCTAAAAAGTGAAATTTACTTTATTTCGAGGACATTTTCTGATAATTACAGATCCTCTCTAGATGAATCTGTGATGTGTTCTAAGATTTCAAAATGATCTTTATTTTTTCAAATGAAATTACATTGTTTTTTTATATAATATATATGATTCTTCTACTTACTCTGCATAGAAAAGTATAAAAGATAGATATAAAAGTGCACATAAAAGGTAGATATACCAAAATATCAATAGTTTACGAGATATTTTATACCTTATTCTGGTACGTACTGACATGAAATATTATATATCTCGTAAACTATTAATTTCTTGATAATCGTACTTTAACCCCTCTAAACCCAGCTTATAATGTACACCAAATTTGAAAACATTTGTTGAAATTATTTAATTCTCTATCGGCATCATCTGAGATTTGATATACATAATAATGTATATGTTGGAAAAAGTCAAAATTTTAAGATAAATTATTTAAATATTATAAATATTATAAACTACTTATATAAAAGTACGCATAAAATAAAAAAAATGAATAAAAAAAAATTTGTTTAACATGATTCCAACAAAATCAGGTCTGAATGGGTTAATTTTTTTTATAAACAGAACAATGAGATAAATTAAATAAAAAATAAGTAATTGTGTTTTCTTTATATCAATTGATTCATTATTCATTCATAAAAATATTAAGATACAAATAATAAAAAATTAATAGTTTACGAGATATTTAATATTTCATGTTACATAACATGGAGTCAGAATGAAATATAAAACATCTCATAAAACTACTTTTCGAATAATGACTTCTGAACAAGTCACATTTGATCGATAAAGGAACATAAAAATCAATATCTCGTATTAATTTTTTGGTATCTCTATCTCAACTTTTATATGCAGCATAATTAGAGGAATCATACTATATAGAACAAACTATATAATTTCTTTTAAAAAAATTAAGATCGTCTCAATATTTTTGAAATAACAAATAGTTCAACGATTATCAAGAAATTAATAGTTTGAGAGATAATTGCATCCAAAGCTTCAAATGGAACATCCTGTATAACAATGTAAAATCAATATATAAATACATACGCTACAAATATACATATATATACATATATATACATACACTACAAATATACATATATATACATATATATACATACTTGCATACATAAATATATATACGTACATATATACATATATACATATATATGCACTTATATCATTTATATCTTAACTTCGAAAACACTTGCGATATTTTCATATTTCATAAGATCTCAGTGAAAAAAATCGTAGCTTTAAAAATCCATTTTTATAAATTATAAGTAGGAAAGATAGAGCTTCCAATTTGAATTTTATCTTCATGATATTTTGTTCCTAAATTACATAAAATTGAAAATATAGCAAATATTGAAAAAAGTTGATATTTTTTCCAACATATTTGTTATATTTTAGAGCTGTATGAAACATCATTGGATAAAATTTAATAAACATTTTAAAGTAAACCTCTTAAATTTTAAAATGCTTTCTGGAAAATTGATTAATTTAAAGAATTATTTTTCTCTTAAGAATGCATTTTTACAAATTTCTCTATGATTTTCTTTTTGCCGAAATACTTTTCGTAAAATATGAGATATCGGAAGTGTTATCGAATTTATAAGCGATATAGTGTATGTTACATATTGTGTGTGTGTGTGTAAAATATGAATCTAATAAAAATTCACTAT
>JAANIC010006441.1:715858-748368 GCA_017607545.1 Acromyrmex charruanus
TATCATGTAATATGGGACATTAGTTAGAATATAACTTCGTCCTAGAGTCTTCGCCTCGTTGATTTTTACAATAAATCACAAACGTGCTTAGTTAATTCGCGTTTCTAGAATTAAATTAAAAAGTTAAAACTTAACACTCGTTACATCTTTGAGATAATTAATGTGGCAGCCACATGGCTCACTTTATAGATAAAGTGCAGCTTTAAGCAAAGAATGTCGATCCTCTACGAAATTTGTTATCAAAACGCGACATATATTTGGCCTAAGCGATGGCGAAGAAAATTTTGCAAGCTCGAAACGTATGATGCGAGAATTCGGGAGAATTACAAAAATAAACAAAGCTACATTACCATCTTTTTATCAAAAATCTCACAGAAAAGAACCTCAAACGGAAGTTGCAAACCCCACGTTTATACAATACGAAGTAGAAACGTGACTCTATCCGTTGACAAAGCTGGTAGAGTTGCCAGATTAAAGGTACCTTTACATAGCAGCGTCAAGCGTCGAACGTCGAGCATCGTGAGCTTCCTATTCAATTTTGATCACGTGACCTGTTTTCAGTGAATAGTAAGCTCACAATGCTCGACGCAAGAAACTTGACGCAAACTTAATGTAAAGGCACCTTAAGCGTAGATCTTCATACAGCCACAACGCTTTGACAAAGAGCACTGATTGGTGAAAAACCGCTTGTAAGGATAAAATTTACCTCTATCATCCGTTTTTTACTAATCAAGTTCGGTGCTTAGAACATATATAAATGGAAAGAGAATAGATCGCTGAACGTGAAGCCAAATCTGTGCAAGAGAGAAAGGTAGTAAGAGATAAATGTTTGCAATGCGCATGCGTTTGTTCCTCGTTCCTTCTGTACATCATTGTCCCCTCCATCATCGCTGCTTCTCGATCCTCCACACGCGGTACTTGAACAAGGAACACCGAAACCGACGCATGCAATTGAGCACATTTATCCCTTACTATCTTTCTCTCTCGTACAGATTTTTCAGATCAGCGCGAGCCATGGGAAGTATAAGCAATGCCCCTTCCATTTATATATGTTCTATTATATATGTTCTAAGGTTCAGTCAAAGCGTTGTTGCTAAGGTTGCCAACCGTCCCGTTTTGACCCGGATTGTCAGGTTTTCAGGAGTCTTGTCCGGTATCCGATTAACAAGTCAAACCGGACGTCATATGTCTGGTTTGTAAGCACACCTAAATAATAAAATCAAATTTAAGCCGGTATTCATAGTTAGATCTTATATTCAAGACCGTCTTAAGTACGGTCTTAAGAAGTCACGAACCAATTAGAAGGCTGTATTAGCGTTTTAAGATATTACTTAAGACGGTCTTGAAATAAGACTCGACTATGAATACCAGTCTTAGAGCGCCATAAGAAGTTACGTATCAGACCGCCCAATTTTCGTGGCGCTCCGTTAGGGAGCGTTCAAAAAGTGCGCTCAAGTGCATCTAGATATCATGTAGAACAGCTCTAAAAGACCAAACGCCGCTAATAATTCCTTAATTGTTGTTTTCTAATATAAATATTATAAAGTTGATTATCTCGCGTAATCTGCCAGCAGTTCATTTTAATTCGTGATTTCAATATCATTTTAAAGTGAAAAGTAATTGAGATTAACGCTTGCTTTTGATATACATATGTATAAAGGTTAGGTTAGAATATCAATTCGAATTTTTAACACACAGATTTATTAGCATTGTTTGAAATCTCCTAAAATTTTTAAACAAGGTATGTTTTAAACAACATATTCGGATATTGTAGAGAGAGAAAACAAAGGTGCTAGCTCTGAAGAAAAACATGGTATAACAAATGGTAAATGTTATATATATAAAATATAATATAATTTTATGTTTAAAAATAAAATGTCTGATATTAAATGATATATAATAGTTTATTTTATTCATCCAACTTTGTTTTCAAAATTGTTTGGAAAACAATTAATTTTAATTTCTTATAAAATTTGTTATTTAATCTAATTCTATAATTATTGTTTATGTCCAGTTTTATCCGGTTCGATTTTGTTTCCAAAAACGAAATGTTCGGTAATTTACACTTTTGAATCTGGCAACCCTAGCTGTTGCCCATATGAGGATCCGAGCTAAAGTAAGAACCACGGTGTAAGAATAATAATTCCATTCATATAAAATCACTGATCTTCCTGAGAAAAATCCGCAGTTGAACAGCAGTTGGTGTATATGTATAACCTAACCTCATAAGCCCCGAGAAAAAATGTTTAATACATAATTATATAAAATTATATATACGAGTATATTACGAAAATACTGTTTTTCAAATAAAAGTATTTCAAATACATGTCCAGCCCTTTATATGTCTTACATTAATTGTAACAGCATATACTCGTATATGAAGGATCTTTAACAGGTGTCAAACTTTTCACAAAAATAAAGACATGACAGATGCAGATATTGTATATACAACAAGATCAAAAGAAAATGATCATAAATATATGTAAAATAAAATTCATATGAGAAATGAAATGTAAAATTTATGGAAGTTAAATCAAAGAATTACAGTTTTTCGTAAGTTTTGTTATTTATTTCTCATGGTTCATGTATCTTCCATTTACAACATATTTATCATTTTTTATTATCGATTTGATGTATAGACTGCACCTCTCAATTTTTGCGAAACAACTATTACAATATTTATTAAAACAGTCATTAAATGACAACTATTAAAATATTTATTAACATAAACAAATATTAAAATATTTATTAATTAATTTTGTTTTTCTGATAAGTTTTGATAATTCATGTAAAATTAACAACAAATCTACATTTTCTGTATTTATCTCTATATTATCCCAAATTTTTTGTAATTTTAAATTTCCTCGCTCCTGTCTTGCCCAGAATTTTTGATGTTTCATACAACTACAAATATCTTTTTGGTACTCAGTCAAATAAATTGTAAATAATATGATATAATATAATGTAATACTACTGTGGACAAAAAGTATCGATAATTTGTTTGTTTTTCAAAAATTCTTTATTTATTCATCCAAATTCGTATCATCCCCCTCAAAGTAGTCCCCCCCGGTTGCAATGCAACTGTGCCAACGCTTTTTCCAATTTTCGAAACATGCCGCATAGTCGTCTGTAGGTATGGCCCGCAGCTCACTCGTCGTTTTTTCTTTTATCTCTTCAATCGTCTCGAAACGGTGTCCACGGAGTGGCCTTTTGAGTTTTGAGAACAGCCAGAAGTCACATGGTGCTAAGTCAGGCGAATACGGTGGTTGTGGAATGATATGAGTTAAGTTTTTGGCGAAATGGTCACGAACTACGAGTGATGTGTGCGACGGAGACCCAAATGGTCGCTCAAAATGGTTTTGACTGATCCTTCCGATATGCCAACAAGATCAGTAAGGTCTCGGACAGTCAATCGACGATTTGCGAGCACCAAATCTCGGATTTTTTGGACGTGAATCACATCAGTTGATGTGGATGGCCGTCCGGCACGTGGCTCGTCTTGAACGCTCTCTCGGCCCTCTTTAAACATTCTGTGCCATGCAAAAACTCTTGCTTGTGACAAAGCGCCATCACCGTACGCCTTCTGACACATTCTCAACGTTTCGGCTGCAGAAATTCCATTCCGGACACAAAATTTTATCGCACTTCGTTGTTCCATAATTTCAGACATTTCAAAAAACGACAAATCACTTTTTACGTGCTTACAAACAGACGCTTATCTCAAACACTAATGACTATTTTGACGTGTACCTTGGCGCAGCTGTCACTGACAGAATTGCCAACTTCAAAATAAATTCGGTTGTCCCTATCGGAAACCCCGGGAAATTTAAATTTGAAATTATCGATACTTTTTGCCCACAGTAGTATAATATAATATAATAATATATGATATATATTCTACATAAGAAATAATAATATAATATAATAATAGAATGAAATTGAATTTTAAGGAGTGTATACCCTCTTTAAATATGTAAATATTCAAAAAAAATAAAAGTATTTGTTTGAGATTAATTCGTAGAAAAGTAATAATTCCTTTGCTCAATTAACATTAATTGTTGTTGGACGTGTGTATAAAATGAGTCTGTAAATTCATTTCTAGCACGACCTTAATTCTCACTAGAGCTACTAATTTATTGTTTTTTTCAATAACTTAATTCATTACCCACGCACGCACGCACGCACGCACTCACACGAACAACGGCAACGGACTATCGAAGGTTCGAGAATCAATTCAATCACGCGCGCGAGCGCCGCGCTCCGACGAGCACGTCACGCGCGGCCACCAATCCCACGCGCAGATTTTCTGTTCGCGCATATATTTCGATATATTTATAAACCTATGAATAAATTAAATAGATTCATAAAAACTGGAAAAGATCCGTTGCTTAAGGATGACCATCGTGGAGTATACAAAATTAATTGTTTGAATTGCGTAGCATCGTATGTTGGCCAAACGAAGAGAAAATTAAAAACTCGGATAAAAGAACATAAGTCTGATATAAAGAAACCTTCTTCCGAGATATCAGTTGTTTCACGTCATCGATTGAATAAAATGCATGAATTGGATTGGGATAACATAAGAATTTTAGATACAGAACAATCATTAATGAAAAGAAGAATTTCAGAAATGATACATATAAAAGATCAAACTATTGGTATTAATAAACAAAGCGACACGGAAGGTTTGCCTGATGTTTATTTTCCTCTTCTAAAGAAAAATCTCTCTCGCACTTAATAAATAATTCTAGAACTTTCCAAATTGTTGACTCATACATATAAAGCGGTGAATATACGATACGACTAAGAACATCACATAATGTCACGACAAATTTCTATCTGTGTATTGTTTGTATTTGTGATTCAACGTTATAATTCTGCTGTAAAACAGGTAATGACTCTTTGTTTTTTAATCTAATCAAAAGATATTAACGTTTTAATAAATTATTTTAAATTAGAATCTGGAAATTCTCGTTCTACACTGTGCATATATGACTTCGGACGTTTTATTATTAGTATACGAAGTAGCGTCTATTAGAAATAAACATGTTTTTATGAGTATAACACACGACGATTGAAATTTATTTTAACTTGATGGAACACTGCATTCAAGAATATTCTGACAATTATAACACACGACAGTTGATTTGTATTCCAACTTGATGTAACACTGCGTTCGAAGATTTTTATTTTACTGAAGATGGCCAGATTGTGGCCGAAACGTTTAACATTATTGTTTTTATTGTAATAATCTAATTTTGTTGCAATAATAATTAAATAGCACAATTGATAACTTGTGTTTGTGGTTTCTTATGCTCTTTATTTTATAAATTTGAATTGATGATATAATAATGAAATAGAATCTACTGAGGGAGAATTCAAATGCATTTCAGTAAAATTTCATTATATTTTCAGAAAATATTTCCATCTCATTGTCATAATACATATATTTACCTTGCATTAATTTCGCATCACAGCTTTTCATACATTCCATATCAAAATAGAAAATTTCTTTATTTAATTAAAATTGTAATTTAATTAAAATTTGCTTTCTGGATCTATTCTTTATTAAGTAAGTAAATTTTATCTTTTTTTAAGGTTATGCTCGAAGTGACAACAAAAATCGATGCAATCGATGTTCCTCTGAGAGCCACTTTCATCAAGCTCCGATTAACTTAATGGGCCTAGTAACTTTGTAAGATTCCAACTGAAGCTGATGTTGGAAAAAAAATGTGAACTGAGGGTCGATTCTGTATCTTCAAACAAGGTGAAAATTACAAAAGTGAGCAAATTTACTAGGATCAATGAAATTATCAGTTTTCTAGTAAATTCGTTCACTTTTGTAATTTTCACCTCATTTCAAGATACAGAATCGATTCTCTGAAGAATAAAACCTATTTCACTAATTATAATTAACTGTAATTTTACATATTATATTGAACACAAAAATAGGTTATTAATAAACAGCTACCAGAGAGAAACCTTGCTACATAAGTTAGTATAACAAATTTATATTTATAACTTCTCTCTTTGCATTTTTCTCCGACATCAGCTTCAGTTGGAATTCTGCAAAGTTACAAGGCCTGTTAAGTTAATCGGAGCTTGGCGAAAGTGGCCCTGAATCTGCACTATTGCAGTATTACTGCACTAATGCAGTTTTCATCTAATAGCGTTTTCCATTGGAAACTTGGTGCAACACTGCTATACACTGAGTGCAATTATGTTGTTCCACTGTGAAAACTAGTTCAGTGTTTAATGTTCCATTGATAAAACTGGTGCAAAAAACTTGCACTGAGTTCAACTTTTGCTCCATTGTCTCCGAAGTCAGTAGAGACCAGTGCAAGTTGAAATTGAGATTTGTGCTAAAGGATTATATTATGATATGATATTACATTATTATATAATTAATGTTATAACAATCACATTGTTTAGTTTCAATGTTTCTAATAACTATGCAATGACATTTTGATGTTTAAAACTCATGAAGTGTAAAAATTTAATTAAAAAAATGTTTTTAGTGTTATAAAATGGATGTCTAATGATATGTTCTTTTAAACCGCACCCATACACACGCACGCACCCATACACACGCACGCACGCACGCACGCACGCACGCACTAAACCTGCATCATTAAATTGTAATCTATGATGATAGGCGTTAAAATATTCAAATAATGTATCAACTAAAATAATCAGTAGCTGTGACCATGTTATCAACATATCGGAAATAAAAAGGTAGTGGTAAATTAACTCTCCCAAGCACCTCATTCTCCAAGTCTTCCATAAAGGTAGCTACGCGATCAGTGACAATGGTAAACCCCGTAGGGGTAACAAATGTCCGTCTATAATATTGTCAAAGGTAAAATATGTCGAATTAAGCACAAACTGAACTGATTATAAAATTAAGAAATTCTATTTAAGAAATTTTATTCAATATATAATTCTAACCTTAAAATCAAGAGTTTTATTTAATCAATATTTTTAATTAAATGAACTCTTACTACATTGTAGATAAAAATATCTTGAATTACTATCTACAAGAATATTTGGAATACCCTGCCTCACAATTGATTAACTATCTCAGCTTCATTCACGATAGTTTTTTTTTTCAAACTCCACAAGTATTTACTAAAATCTGTTGAAATTAAATTTATTTCTTCAATACATTTATTGTATATTGAAGATGTATAAATAATTTTACTGTAATATATAATTGACTAATTTATTAAGTACATCTAATGAATCTATTTCGCTTTTTTTAAAAAAAGTTCTTTCACGCGCTTAGAAGTTGAAAAATCTGAACTTCTGTGCATCAAAACGCTGAAATTAACATGACGTCGTAAAATTGTCTTGACGCGCGTCCTCTGACGCGCCCATGAAACGCACGTTCATGATATGTTCCATTGAACCGCACACTAAACCTCCACTATTTCTGCACTAGTGCAGTTTTCATTTAAACGTAGTACGGCGCTAGTGTTGCACCAGTTTTCCCAGTGAAAACTAGAAAACTCTACTAGTGCAGCCAGTACAATGAATTCGTGCAATGAGTTCTGTTGCACTGGAACAAAAAACATCGTCGCTGACGCCATTTTGGGAACAGAAAATGTTTTAGTGTACACTTTTTGAACCAGTGCAGGAACAGAAAATAAATCTATGAATAAGTTGAACAAGTTTAACTTCGGTTAAGAGTTAACCGTGAATTGTGAAACTGGACCTAAGGGAGACTTTTACCAAGCTCCGGTTAGCTTAATCAGTCTAGTAACTTTGCAGGATTCCAACTAAAATTGATGTCGGAAAAAAATGCGAACTGCGCTCTTATTCTTAAAAAGTATCGCATACAAAAACTAAGGAAATGCTATAGTATATGTAACGCATACTATAGTATTTCCCCAGTTTTTCATATGCGATACTTTTCAAGAATAGAGGCCTTGAAGAATTAATACATTTACATTTACATTTATAATTTCTCTTTTTGTATTTTCTTTCTGACGTCTGTTTCAGTTGGAATTCTGCGAAGTTACTAGACTGATTAAGCTAACCGGAGCTTGATAAAAGTTACCCTAAGTCCGGATCCTCATACAGACAACAGCACTTTGATACAGAGCGCCAATTAGTAAAAAGCTGGTTATGGGGATAAAATTTATCACCCGTTTTTCATCAATTAGCATTCGGTGTCAAATGCTGGATTTACACTGGATCCGACGTGCGTCGTATAACGCTTTGTAACCAATCAGAAAACAGGATTTTGCTTTGTATCGTCGATACGAAATAAAATTCTGCTTTTTGCCAGTGTGAATTCAGCAAAAGCGCTGTTAGCCATATAAGGGTTCGGGCTAAAGGTGCCTACTGATAAACGCGGCAAATGCTACGCGCGGCACTTCAGAAAGAACTATAGATTCGAGAGGCTTTTGATTTTGATGTTGCTTGCCGAATAGACGCGGCGTTTGCAGTGATAATGTACGGGCCGCTTTCTGGCGCGTGCGTCGGTAGAGTCACGGGAACCAACAATGCTTGGGCGTGTATGGCTGTGTTCGGAAACATCACTCGTTGGTGTGTAATGTTCTCAGTATACGCGAGGGCATTCAAGAATTACTTGAATCTTCGGCGAGATTTGTCGGTCTTGTTGCTGCTCGCAATACACTTTATTTCGAACGGCTGTGAGAAATTACTCGATGTCGTACCAAGTGCGAATTCCCTGTGCACGCATCTAATCGAACGTATCAATTATCGAATTATGAGCATCGTTTATTGCCCGCTTCGAACCTATCTTAATTCGACTCAACTTTAGTCCTTTGGTCTTAGAACAACTCGTAGATAATGAAAGCGCCGAATTTCCGTTCGAGGTTCCCGTTTTACGTTCTCAGACATATGTTGACGATTGCGCTTTTGGCGCAGACGACCAGATTCTTGCTCGTCGAACGCAATCAATTGATCGAGTTACTAAAGAAAGGAGGCTTTCGAAAATGGGCGAGCAACGCCACCACTCTGTTGTCCGAGCTCGATCTCGCGGATCAAAGTTTAGTCACTCATAAGGTTCTTCAAGACGAGCACTTTAAAAGAATATTCTTAGGAATACTCTGGAATCCTAAGCTAGATATCTTTCAATTCCACGTGACCATACCGTCATCACCCGAACGAACCAAACGAATCATTCTATCGACCATCACTAAGTTTTTCCTTTAGGATGAGCTACTCCCCTCAGTATTACCAAAATTTTTATGCAGCGATTGTGGTCCAATACCGGTGAGATGAAAAAATTTCTAACCAACTTCTTGATTGCTGGTCCGATTACCATCAATGACTTCCGTGTCTCAATGCCATTAGTATTCCACGTTGGACTACTTACAGATCTCATACTCTACACTGTGCACTTCATGGGTTTTCCGACGCATCGATTGCGGTTTTCGCTACCTTGTATCTTCGTACCGTTAATATAGACGGCTCAATCTCTCTTCTCGCCGCCAAATCAAAAGTAGCCCCTCTTAAAACAATCAGCGTCCCGCAATTGGAGTTATTTGCTGCGTTGCTTCTCGCTCGCTTGATGCATTTTGCGCGCTCAGAACTTCCGAATCTCGAATGTCACTGCTAGACGGACTCTACCATTACATTCGCCTGGCTGAGTCAGTCACTTTCCCGATTGAAAACCTTCGTCGCCAATCGCGTTTCGGCTGCAATCACTCCTTCCTGGAGTTTCTTGGCGTCATGTTCCGACGCACATTAATCTCGCGGACTGCGCGTCTCGCGGTTTCGCTCCCGATCTTTTCGAAACCCACGCTTTATAGTGGTCAGACCCATGGTTGCATCATCCTCCCAAGTCCTGGCTGAACTCGTGCCTTTCGGTATCCTCTGATGCTCCTCTTGAACAACGCTCAGAGCCTCCGGTATGTGCCTTGCACGTTCCCAATGTGGGATTTCGCGTCGCGTTATTCTTCGTCAAAAAATTCTTTCGGCCAAAATTACTACGCTTATCTGTACCATTTTCTAAATTGACTCAAAGGCTTTAAAAATCCGCAAGCGAATACCGCGACTTTGCCCCCCAAAGAAATGTCAAACGCTATTGGCTCAAAACCATGCAGTTTAACATATTTCCTAATGAGATCGTGGCTCTAAAACATAAGGCTCTAAAACGCCTGGAAGAAGCCCGCTTTTTGTTCTCAATCCTTATATGACGAGGATGAACGTATTCGTATTCGAGGAAGACTTTATCGAGCTTGCCTCCTAGGAGCGACGAGGAATCCCATCGTCTTACGCGCGCATCCGCTGTTAGTGTACTAGTACTTATTATCCAGCACTATCATCTTCGAACGTTACATGCCGGTTCTCAATTAACTCTCCCGTCATTGCGACACGTATTCTGGATTTTCCGGGTCCGCGCCATCGTTCGATCCGTTCTTTATAAGTGCATACCATGAAGTAAACGTCGAACTCATGAGCGATCTCCCGGCTGCGAGAGTCAACTGAATCACTCGCGCTTTTTTGTTCATACCGGCGTTGATTACGCAGGTCCGATCATTGTCCGACTCCCGATCCAGGGCATAAATCGGCTTATATCGCTTTATTCGTATGCCTCACGACCAAAGTTCTACACTTAGAGCTCGTCAGCGATTATACCTCTCCTACCTTTATCGCGTATCAACATTTGTTTCTCGTCGAGAACTACCGACGTCCATATATTCCGATAACAGAATCACGTTTCACGGCGCCGATCGCGAATTGTCCAATGCACATGCAAAAGCAATTCGCGATCCTAACTTCCGAAACCGACTCGCTATAGACGAAACTACGTGGCACTGACTCCCTGCGTCGTCGCATTTTGGCGGCCTGTTGGAGGTCGGCGTGAAAAGTGTTAAGCATCATTTAAAATGCATCGGCCTCCACACGCTAACTTTTAAAGAGATGTCCACGCTTCTCTGTCGGATCGAGGCGTGCCTTAATTCACGCCTAATCACTCCCGTTTCCGATAATTTCGATTATCACGCTCTGACCCTCGGTCATTTTTTGGTCGGAACCTCTCTTATCGCTCCCGCCGAACCAAACGTGCGTGATTTAAATGAAAATAGACTTTCGCGTTGGCAAATGATTCAACAAATAACCGAAGATTTTTGAAGGTCTTGGTCCGATGATTACTTGCATACCCTTCAACAAAATGACGCGTTATCCAGCGACTGGCCAAAGTCGGCCAAATCGTCCTCATGTGTAACCCTTTGACTCCACCGAGCCAATGGGAACTTGGCCGAATCACGACGTGTCATTCCGATGATGACGATTTAACTCGCATCGTCACTGTAAAAACAGGTCGTTCCGAGTACAGGCAACCAATTATAAAACTTTGTTTTCTACTCGTCACGATCAATACCGAAGAGTACAGATTCCATCATGGCGGGCGGAGTTTCCGTTGCACGTACTTGATATTACCGGTATCACGAACCATAAGCTTCGATTGTATTGCGTTCTGATCTTTATTCTGTATCAAATCATTTTCATTGTTATACCATTATTGTATTTTGTGTGCTTTGATGCGAATAATTTCGAATGCCTACATTCAAGGCGGGTGGTATGTTCCAGAATGATCGTTAATTTGAATATCTTCTCGGGGCTGATAAACAAACATAGGCATCGAGTCGTCATTCAAAACATGAGTATATCTCGCTCCTGTTCTAATCACGCTATCTATCTCAGATGATACGCGACGCCCTTTACGCAACACTCAAAAAGTTGACGATCGCACATCCGTTACGCGTGTGAAAGTTCAGTTCGCTTACCGATCCCGATCAATACGGATCATCTATCGGTATTCATTCGTAACGCTTCTTATCCCGAATCTTAAGTGCGAACCATACCGAAGTTCCGTCGCGGATTACCGTTGTATTTAGTTACCTAACGTTCTCGGTGTACGTGTACTGCGAAGGCATTCAGTGCGTAAGAATTACTTGAATCTCCAGCGAGATTTGCCGGTCTCGTTGCTGCTCGCAATACATTTTCTTTCGAACGGCTGTGAGAAATTATTTGATGTCACACCAAGTGCGAATTCCCTGTGCACGCATCTAACGGAACGCATCAATTATCGGATTACAAACATCGTTTACCGCCCACTTCGAACCTATCTTAATTCGACTAAACAATAAATTTTGAATTCTTACAACAAAGAGAGTCGTCGTTATTGCATGTCGCCTTGGCGAGCGAGCCTTCCATACAAGATGACACCAGCGTCACAAACACACAAATAAACGTTAAACTGCATTTGCCATTCGTCCACACTTATAACCAGTAAGGCTTGTGATAAATTACTTTCTTCATGCGAAAATTTATTTAGAGGAGTTGCCACTTATATTTCGGGTAGTGCAAAGAGATGTGTAATTTTGACACATGAAATTTCAAGATTTTTTTGAAGTAGAAAGAACAAAAATATTAAAATTGTCAAATACTATGGCTTAGTTTCCAAAAATATGTTGTTCGATTTTTCGATAACTGGGAAATTTAAAAAAATTTTTTTATTTTAGCAGTAGCAGAGGATAAATTAAAATCTGCAGAGAGAAATTATTTTAGATTATTTAAATGATAATTCAATTAAAGCACATATTTTTTTTTTTTTTTTTTTTTTGATAACGGAGAGGAAATGCCTAATGCATACCCCGGGCCTCGAGGGAAAGCCCGGGGTTATGTGGGGCTTGCACCCACTAAAACCCCTCCGGGTGTCCTGCACAGGCCATAGCTGAGAGACTCCCAGGAACGCGTGTAGCATACTTCTGGAAGCCCCTCTGGCCGGTCGGCTGTGGCCGACAGTCTTTCCCGCCCGGGGTCGTCGGAGAGACGGCCCCGGGCGATGCAAAGGCACTGACTGCCCGATTCGGGCGCTGGGGGGAAGACACCACCCCCGCGCCCGCCACCCCGGTTGTTGTTGGGGGGCGGGAGTTGGGGATTCCAGCCCCCGCCGGGACCCCCAGTCCCCCAAGGGGCGCCAATCTTGAGACACGCTCTCGCGGCGCATCCCCCGCGCGCGGCGATGCAGAAACCCCGCCCCCGTCACGCAGTCGTCGCGACTAGGGGTCGGCGGAACTACAAATCCACGCGCAGGGGGGTCATCCGTTGTCCGGCGGGGGTGCGACCCTGGGGTCGGCAGCCCGCCGCCGCATCACTGCACCCCGCGACGCGGGGCCGTCGGTGATGACGGGGGAGGAGGGGCCTCTGATCCCGTCCACCCCATGCTCATCCTCGACGTCCTCCTCCTCTTCTGTCGCCTCAGGTATAGGGGGAGGAGGTCACCGTCGTTCTCGCCCCGTGGGGCGGTCCCTGCGGCGCGTACGCGCGAGCAGTGACTCGGGGCGCGAGCGATTAGGCTGTAGCCAGCGCCTGCGTTGTCCCAACGCGCATCTCCTCCCCCATCGTCGCCTCCACCGCCCGGCGACGGCGGAGGAGGGCCGGGGCCCGCTCTCTCCGTCTTTTTCCCTCCTCCTTCTGCGACAACACCCGTTCGCAGAAGGAGGAGAATGCTTTCCAAGCCCTCTCCCCGCCGACTATCGCCCTAACGACAGTCGGCAGGGAGAAATCACCCCCTATCTCCTGGACTAGGACACCGCGTTCGTCCGCCCAGGCCGGGTAGGCCTCGAGCGTATGTTGCGCGGTGTCCCGGTCCCCGTCGCAGTGATGACAGCGCGCGTTCGGCTCCTTACCTATGCGACACAGGTACTCCCCGAAACATCCGTGTCCAGTGAGCACCTGCGTCGCGTGAAACGATAGTCCGCCCCATCCCCTGCCTACCCATTCCTCGAGGCAGGGGAGGATGGCCTCCACAGTTCGGACGCCCGTTGTCAGCAGGCTATTCTCGAGAGTGGCGCGCCACTCTCCAAAGACCCGCCGACGGGCATTTCCTCTCAGTCGGTCAACGGTCCTCGGGGTTACGATTCCCCCCCGAATGGCCTTCATCCTGACGTAGGTCTCCGCCAGGGCGTCGACTACGTACTCGGTAGGGGGGATCCTCGCGAGGACCATGGCGGCCGCATACAATATCGTCTTGTAGGCCCTACAGATCCGGAGGACCAGCCGCCGTTGCACGCTGTGCAACCTTTCCTGTATACGGCGACTGGCCAGGGCCCTCTCGCTCCATACCGGGGCCCCGTAAAAGGCCCCGGACAGGACGGCGTACATGTACGCCCGCCTGACCGACTCGTTCGGACCACGGAGGTTAAGCATGAGGCCGAGCAGAACATCTGCCCGGCGGCCCAATCGCGGGGCTAGCTCGTCGAAATGCTCGACGAAGCCCCAGCGACCATCCAAAGTGAGGCCCAGATATTTGATAGTGGGACGCGGATATCGTCCACCACGATATGTGCCTGAGGGGGCACCCCGCTCTTCCCGTTGTGGAAGAATATTGCTTCCGTTTTTGCGGGGGTCACCCTCAGGCCCAACTCCCTTACGGAGCCGACTACACACGCCACTGCGACGTTCGCCGTGCCCACAGCTCTTTCCCAGGTCGTGCCCCCGGCTACCACCAGCGTGTCGTCCGCATAGCAGAAGACGTGGCAGCCGAGGGGTAGGGCCGCGCGGAGAACATAGTCGTATGTGACGTTCCAAAGTAGGGGGCCCTGCGGAACGCCGCACGACGTGTCCCTCCGCTGTTGGAGTCCCAGTTTGTCGTGGAACTCCAGCTGCTTGTCCCGGAAGTAGTCCTCTACAACGGCGACCAGGTAGGAGGGCAAGAGGTGATGTTCTCTCATTGCCCCCACTACCCGGCCCCACGGGACGCTGTTGAAGGCGTTGGCGATGTCGAGGGACACCGCCAACGCCACCTCCCCACCCGCGGTCACCTGCTCCGAGAGGGATCGCACCTGCCTGATGGCATTGATTGTCGACAACCCCTCCCGGAAGCCGTACTGACCGTGGGATAGGTTAGGACCATCCCGGGACAGATGCCAAACGATGCGGGCGGCGATGATACGCTCCAGCAGTTTTCCAGCATCGTCCAGCATCGTCCAGCAAGCAAATCGGCCTATAAGCGGAGGGACTCTCCGCCGGCTTGCCCTCTTTGCATAGGAGGACAAGCCGAGCCCTCTTCCACGACCTGGGAAAGCTTTCCTCCCTGAAGCAGCTCGTATATAACTGCCTCAGGCGATCTTCCACGATGGGGGCCGCGGCGAGCCAGACCCTGCCGTGTATGCCGGAGGGTCCTGGCGCCCGCGACCTCCCGCTCAGACGGGCGAAGGCCTTCTTCATCTCCACCCTGGTGACGCTCAGCTCTTCCGTCCATCTGGACGGAGGGCCGGCCCTCTCAGGGATATCTCTTTCCCTCTTGGGAAAGAGGGCGGCCACCACATCCTCTACGAACCGAGCGTCCAGGGTTTCCGTTATCGGGGGGGCCCACGGACGAAGTTTCTTCATCACTATCTTGTAGGGCCTCCCCCACGGATCCCTGTCCAGGGAGGAGATGAGCTCCCGCCAGGCGTCAGCCTTCGCCTTCATAATGGCCGACCTAAGGGCGCTTCTTGCGTCTCGGAGCGCCCCGGCGGCCGCTTCTTTCTCTGCGTCTGTGCCCCGCCTCCTGCGGCGAGTATACGTCCTTCTGGCAGCCACCGTGGCCCGACGTAGTTCGGCTAGTTCCTCGGACCACCAGTAGTCTGCCCTTCTCGCCACAGGACGGCAGCGGGGCATCGACGCGTCGCACGCGCGCGATATGGCGTCCCCGAGCCACTCGGCCTCCTCCTCCACCGTGTTGGCCGGGTTACGTTCCGGCCAGGTGGAGGAGAGGAGGCTCACCTCGAGGGCGCCAGGGTCCAGGGCCCATCGACGCCCCCTCTCACGTCGGCGGCGTCTTCGTGACACCTCCGCGGAGGTGGACATCAGCTCCATACGGATCAGATGATGGTCCGTTAGTTCTCCCAGGGAGTCGGCGTCCACGTGCCATCCTCGTATCTTGATGGCAGCCGCGGGAGTCGCCCACGTCAGATCGACGATGGATTCCCCCCCGGGCCCCCACGAAGATGCTGGCACGGCCTCTGTTAAGTAGGACGAGGTCGTGCCTCGCCGCCCACAGCAGGGTGCTGTCGCCCTTAGATGGGGAACCCTACTCCAACGCATGGGCGTTGAAATCCCCACCAGTATCGGCCTGGGGGAGCGTCGGCGTATGTGCTCCCCTAGAGACTCCAGGGCGTCCTCGTATTCCCTCCTGCCTAGGCGAGGAGGGAAGTAGCACCCCGCTACGTCGATGAGTCCCCACTTCAGCGTGAACCCCTCCCCCGCCGATATGGGAATCATCGGCGGGTTGTCGCGCGCGTGCCGGCTGACCACCGCCACCCGACCCAGAGAGCCCCTCGCCCAGTTGGGGTGACTCTCGAGGATTCGATATGGGTCAGCGGCGATGGCCAGTCCTCCCCCCCACTCGGCGAGGCACTGCATGAGCATGCTTTGTGCCCCGGCCGAGTGGTTGAGGTTCATCTGGGCGAGGGTGAAGGACATTATTTGGTCCCCCGTTCCTCGCCCTCGCCGACGTTCGTCTTGTCGGCCACTTCACTGGCCGCCGCGGATGTCTCCTCCACGACGACCATCTCTATGTCGGCCACGGCCGACGGCGCTTCCTCCATGGTCGCCGCCGCCGCGGGGGTCTGCCCCGCAACGGTGGGGGGGGGGCCAACTAGGCTTCTGACCCCCCCTCTTCACTTTGGCTTTGGCAGCGGCACATCCGCCGCCGCCGATGCGGTGCCCCGAGGGGCGGCCGAGCCCGCGGCACGCGGGGCAATCGACCTTAGCGCGGCATTCGCGTGCCGCATGGCCGATGCCCCCGCACCGGTAGCAGCACCCGGAGCGATCCACCGTGCTCGTGCACTTTTGTTGCACGTGTCCCGCTTCGAGACAGCGGAAACATTGGAGGCTCCGGGCCGGCAGCAGAGTTACCCTGCAGCTCGACCATTCCACTTTCACGCGAGAGGCGGCCACCAATTGTTTGGCCGCCTCTACGGGGCACCTGGCCCAGCAGGTGCCGAGCCCATTGGAGGCCCTGATAATGACCCCCCCACCTTAAAGTCTCGCGGGAGGCGCCCGCAGGCCCCCGCGAGCTCCTGGGCCACCTCCGTGGGGGTGGTCGAGTCGTCGAGCCCGGAGATGAGAGCCTCGGATGTCGGCCGTCTTCGACGGACGGGAGATCCTTACGTCGTCTCGGTTCGCAAAGATAGCCGACAGTTTCTCGGCCAACGTGTCGGCTCGGCTCTCCGGGCCCTTCACTTCCCATATGAGGGCCCCTGTGATGGCCCTCCTGGGACGGAGATCCTCGATCCCCACGTCCTTAAGGGAGATCGAGGATCTCGCCTTTCCCACCACCTCTTGGTAGGTGGTGGGGTCGGCGCACGTTAGTGTTATGGCCGCCGAGTTGGGCGACCTAAGCTTTGGGAGGGGAGTCCTCTTGTCGGAGGCTTTGGGGCCTCCGGCAGTGCTCCCCTTCCTCACTCCCCCACCCGCTTTTCCTCCACTCCCGGTCTTCGGAGCGGGGGCCGCAGGCGCTTTGGCGCTTTTAGGCGGCCGGGGAGGCGCCGTCTCATTTTTCTTTGCTGCCTTGGCCCTCTTGGCCGCCCTTGAAACGACCTGCGCCCTCGTTGGTTTCCGCCGGGTGCGTCCCGTCCCCCACTGTTTGGGGAACATTAGACGCGGGTGGCGACTGGTCCCTCCTCGCGGCGGGAGGGGGCACTTTGGGCGCGCTTCCCCCCGCTTTAGGGGCGGCCTTAGCCGTCTTTTTCGCCGGTTAGGCAGGAAGCTGTCCGCTCCGTGCCTTTTGGGCCGGCGCCATCGGGGCCACCCCCATCTCACGTAGGAGGCGGGGCAGGAGCCTTTCGAGGATTCTCTCGATCTTTTGATCCTCGTCATCTTCATGGTCGGTCCTCCCTTTCCTTTTTTGGGTGGGGGATTTCCCACCAACAGGTGCAACCCTGTCCGCGGCGGTCGCCAGGGGGTTTGTTTTGAAACCCCCTGCAGAGGAGGCCTGAAGTATGGAGTCTTCAGGTCCTCCTCCGTGACCGCCACGCGAGGCCGCGGCTCCTCCCCCTCCGCGGGAGCGGTCCTTCGCCCCCGTGTTCTAATGGGGCTGCGGGCGCCGGTTGAGCTTTCGAGACCCGATCACTCCATGGTCGAGTCCTATTCAGGACCCGGCGCCCCGTTCCTCTCTGACGCCGCTGTACAGCGGGAGGTCGATCTCTCCCTGTCCCTATCGCGCTCCAGAATCGCGTTCCTGGAGCGCAGGAGGACCAGCTCTTTCTCGAGCTTTCGCTTCTCCTCCGCTCAGATCACGGATCCGGAGCAGTCAGCGCCGTCGCCCGCCCTCGTTACCACTGAGCTGAGGGCTGCAGACAACTTGGTGTACGCCGCCCACAAGTCCCTCACTATATCGCCTTTAATGTTCTTCGATTTTTCGACGGCTTTGGCGATGGTTCCTAGCTCGCGCGTTACCACCGCGGCAACCGCGCACAGGGGCTGCTCGTCGAAATCTAAGGCGAGTTCAACGACTTTCTCCCTAGCTCTCCTGGCGGACGTGGAGGAAGGTTCCACCTCCGGGTCTAGGATGGTCCCTCCTCAACTGCCGGACCCTGGCCTTGTCAGCCTTCTTCGCCTTTGCCTCCGCCGTGAATTTCCCGGCATGTTCGGGATTCAAGGCCGGCCTCCTGGATCTCTTCGTGGACTCCCCCTCGGAATCCGAGGAGGAGACCACAAATTCGGCCGCCCGTTTCCGGCCCTCCCGGCTTTCGCCTCCAAGGGACCCCAACGAGACCGTAGATCCGGCCCTCGAGAGAGCACCCTCCGAGGTGGCAGCCTCGGCGCGGGCCCCGACCTTGCTGCAGGCAGGGCCGGGACGCGACTTGCGAGGGTTTTCGCCCGTGGTTGAGCGACCCTCCATCTCGACGCTCTTAAGTGAGCGTGCTTCCTCCACGCTTTTGATTGAGTTAATTGAAGTTAACATTTGAATTGATGTCCACGGCCCGCAGCGGCTCCGCCAGCCAGGGTGTACCCTCACCCCTCCACCGGAAGACCAGGAGAGGGGGCCCCAAGTTCTCCCGGGGAGCTGGCATATGGCTCGGGTCCCCGGAATGTATCATCGGGGACACTGGCCTTCGGCCCCTTACTTCCCGTGAGCGGATGTGGTGCAAGTCCACTCACGAGTTTCGGGGGTCCCTCGCCTCCGACCTCGAGGGCACCGCTGCGGGTGGCGCCACCCGGGGCGGTCCCACGGACGGTTCAGGTCACGGAAGCGGCGCCCCTTCCGGACCCTAGCCGCCGTGGCGACCAGCGTGATGTGCATCGCCCGGTGTCCCGCTTCGGAAGAGACGCCGTCGCGGAGACACCGGGCACAACTACTCGACGCCCCCTTCGGCCCCGACCTCGGAATACGTCCGAGCGGCCGCGCGACCCCCTGCTCCGAGAGAGACGGGTGGTTCCGCAACGGACCGAAGTCCGCGCGGCCCCGTCCTCCCCTACGGACAGAGTCCGCACCTCTCGAGGTGGGAAAGGCCCCCGGTGCAATGAGCCGAAGCTCTCGGAGACCCCTTCCCACCCAGTGGCATGAGTCAGTCCGCAGCCAGGAGCATCCAGCATATGGGCCGATCCGCCTTGCGGGAGCACCCGCTCGACACGTTCTACACCCGGGACCTGAGGGGACTACCCCAACCCCCAGAGGGGAGGGGAAGGCACCACGGAAACCCGAGTGCGGTGGGGGTCAAAGCCCACACCCGCACGGGCAGGGAATAGAAATTCCCCCTAACGGTGGCGTGCCACCGGGCGATTGTAGTCAGGGCCGCCAACCCTTATCAGCACACTGGAGACCCGTCCCGAAGGGACGAGACCCCCAGGAGTCTCTCCCACGAGGAGAGGAAACCCCTTTGGTGTGCCGGACCCGGTGTACGGACTCCTCCCGTTAGGAAGGAATCCGTACAGACTGCTCTTAGACCGCAAAGCGACCCGTGGGGGAGCCCCCTCACCACGACAAGGTAGCAGCCCGCAAGGGGGAATTAAAGCACATATGCTATTTTTGAAATATCCACTTAATTTTTAAAATAATTTTTAATAATTTTTTAAATAATTTTTAATAATTTTTAATAATTTTTAAAATAATTTTTAATAATTTTTAATAATTTTTTAAATAATTTTTAATAATTTTAAATAATTTTTTAAATAATTTTAATGCTTTGTTTCAATTACGTAATATTTTATTTCATAAATTATTTATTCGAAGCTAGCGAACAGTTAAAATGTAAATTTGCTACAAATTTTATGAACTTTAATGCTTTAAAAAATATTTCTATTTTAAATATTAATGATAAAGAAAATATACCGAATTTAGAAAATATATATGTGAGACCGGAATGTGAAAATTTATAAAGTTTTATCTTTCGAATGTGCGCAGTAAATTAAATTAAATTGTTTAAATTTTTATGTTACAGCAGTTAAAGAAATGTTAAAACGTTTGCTTTACAAAGATCTTCTTTTTCAATCATTAGCTTTTTTAAATCCAAAAATTGCTTTGTATAATGAAAGTAGATTAAAAATTAAAGACTTAACTTGCTAGACGAATAAACTATATTAATGTAACAAAATTAGCTTTTAAATGGAGAATGTTGCCATCAATATTTAATGAAGAACAAAAAAAAAAGAATTAGCTTCCTCGAGATAGATGTAATGTGGAAAAATATAACAGTTTAAAAATTTTTTGAGATGTGGATGTTTCCAAATTTAGAATCTTTAGTTGAAGTAATTTTTTCTTTATCTCACTCAAATGCTGAAGCCGAAAGAATATTTTCTATTGTGACAGAAGTAAAAAATAAAAAAACGGAATCGACTATCTAATGATACTGCAAAATTGCTTTCCGCAATTTGTGTAATTCGGTCCTGCTTTCAAGATAAAAATATTAATTGCATAAATAGATTCGAGACATTTGCAGCTGCATAATACGCAAAATTTATATAAAGATGAAAGACAATCTGATGATGCTTAATTTTTTTACATTTTTATTTTTTAATGCATGATACTTAATTTTTTGCGCTTTTTTTCCTAATTGCATGAAATTTTATATTAAATTATCTAGCCAATTTTTTTACTCATGCTACGTATGTTATTAATTGAATTATTACAATTGGATTATTAATCGCTGTTTTATTTTTTATAGTTTATCTAAATGTTCATATTAGAGTTATCTAAATGTTCATATTATTATATTCATATTAAAGTTTGTTACTTTATTTATGATAATCAAAGATAAATTAAGTTTTTTAAATTTTATTTTTATACGAACTAAGATACCTACTTTCGTACAATTTTGTATTTTTGTTGTATGAATACTGGTAAGTATTTTTAGCAGTTTTCCTTACCGTTGCAACATGTTGGTATTCTATGTTATATTTCTGTCAAATAAAAAATTTTATTTTGCATTAACATATTGTGTCCAAAATGTTATTTTTACTTTTTCTTTTTTTCCAGGTTACTTTCAAATTATTTTTAGAGTAAAATTTATATTAAATATAAATATATAATATGTACACATTTGTACAGCATTATATTTTGTATATGTATCTTATATTTTTCCAATTTTCTAAAATATTTAGGAAACATGTTAAGGGCGATGCTACTACGCCTTTCAGCTTAGTTTAGATACGTTACTGAGCCCGTATGCGCTGCGCAGAAAAGCGGCCCATATACTATCACTAGTTCTAGCTCGAAAGGCGAAAGGGGCGCGGGACGCGGGAATACTCGTAGGCGTGGGAGAAGGCGTGGAGGCAGTCGTAGGCGTGGATAAAGGAAAGGATAGTGGTTCCTAGTGTCGGTGCTATCGATATTTACGTAAACACCAGTATCAATGATACGTGCCGCCATGTTATGAAGTCATTGGGGACCGCCTGCCGTGGGCGCCGCTGCCACCGTGAGTCGCCGCCGCCGCTGCCATCCCCAGCAAGCCGCCTGCCGTGGGCGCCGCTGTCACCGCGGGTTACCGCCGCCGTCGCGCGCTGTACATATATATATATATATATATTGGGTATGGGAATAAGTTTCCGCCCATTGCAGAAAGATGTCGTTAGTAGCATTGCTCGTGTGTTTGATAGAACGGCAAGACATGTTTTTGAAAGGTGTGTGTCCTTTTGAGCCCAATAGATAGCATTCGTTCGAAGCGTAACAAAGAGTAACTTTTTTTGCGTTGAAGATGTCGGAATTTATTCCAAAAAAGCAACATTTGCGGGAAGTTTTACTCCATTATTTTATTTTAAAGAAAAGTGCTGCGGAAACGCATCGTTTGCTCGTAGATATTTACGGTGAGCATGCTCTGATCGAAAACTAGTTCTAAAGAATAGTTTCGGCGATTCAACAGTGGTGATTTTGACGTGCGTGACAAAGAACGCGAAGGTGCACCGAAAAAATTTGAAGATGCAGAATTGCAAGCATTACTCGAAGAAGATTCGTGTTTATCGCTCGATAGGTTGGCAAAAGAGTTAAATGTTGATAGATCCACTGTTGGAAAACGTCTACACGCAATGGGAATGGTGCAAAAAGAAGGAAATTGGGTGCCATACAAATTGAAAGAGAGAGACATGGAAAGACGTTTGGTCATCTGCGAGATGCTTCGTCAATGACAACAAAGGAAGGGTTTTCTACATCGTATCGTAACTGGCGATGAAAAATGGATCTACTACGATAACCCTAAACGCTTGAAGGCATGGGTGATGCCAGGTGAACCAGGTCCATCAACGCCAAAACGAAATATCCATGCTTCGAAGATTATGTTGTGCATCTGGTGGGATCAAAGAGGTATTATATATTATGAGCTGCTCAAACCGTCCGAAACCATCACTGGCGATCGTTATCGGCTACAACTGATACGTTTAAACCAAGCTTTGAAAGAAAAACGACCGGAATGGGACAATAGGCACAACAAGCTGATTCTGTTACATGACAACGCTAGGCCACACGTTGCAAAACTGGTCAAGAAATATTTGGAAGGAGTAAAGTGCGAAATTCTGCCCCACCTGCCGTATTCACCGGACATTGCCCCTTCAGATTTCCATTTGTTCCGATCCATGCAGTCGGCCCTTTCTGGAGAACGATTCAATTCTTATGAAGGTATCAAAAAATGGCTTGACGAATGGATCGCTTCAAAAGAACCAGATTTTTTCATTCGAGGAATCCGTTTATTACCGGAAAGGTGGGAGAAAGTCGCTTCCGAAGGAGCATACTTTGAATAAACTCACTTATATAGATTTGTTTAAATAAACACATCTTTTTCATTTAAAAAGGGCGGAAATTTATTCCCATACCAATATATATACAGTAACGACAAAAATTATATTATCTTTTGGTTTTTTGAGTACAACTTTCATCAAAGAGTATCAAATACGCTCAAAATTTTACAATAGATACACTTTGTACATGACGTGTAATGAAATTTGACAATGTTACACCATGATTTTTGAATTTTTTATTGATTTTGGCAAAATCGCACTTTTGTGCTTTCTTTGTTTTTCATATCGCAATCCATTGTTCTTACGGTCTTAACCTAATTTTGGCAATAAATTTAGTGTTTCACATTATGGCAAAAACGCGTGCTGTTCGAGATATAGACAAACGACAGCAGAATACTATCATAGAAGGCCGCAAACAAGAATGAATGCACGAAGAGCTCGCACAACAGTTTGGCATTTTTAAATCGGCGGTAATCAAATTGTTGAAACGTTGGAAGGCCCAGGGAGATTATGTCAAGAAGAAGAAAACCGGGCGACCGCGTTGTACTTCTTCTGTCATCGATCGCAACATCCTCCGCATATCCCGCAACAATCTACGTTTCACGGCATCAGATATTGCCAAAGAAATATTAATTTCTGGTAAGTCTGGTCCAACCATACGGACTATACGTTATCGTCTGTAGGTCGCAGGACTACATGGACCCGTAAAGAAGCCATTTATTTTCATCAAGAACGTGAAGGTGCGAGTGGAATGGGCGAAAGCTCATCTTAATTGGACACTTCAGCAGTGATCCTCTGTGGTCTGGAGCGACGAAAGTAAGTTTTTATTATGTGGTACTGACTGAATAACATGGATTCGTCGTTCTAAAGGCAAGCGCTTCGATCCCAAGTACCAACTTTCTACAATGAAACACGGAGGTGGTTCGCTCATGATGTGGGGTGCTTTCTTTGCAAAGGGAATGGGTCCCCTTCATAGGATCAACGGCAAAATGGATCAAAAAGTATACATAGACATCCTCGAGAATATGATGCTTCCGTATGCAAAGCATTTCCTTGGCTTTACATATCAGCAAGACAATTCCAAAGCATCGCGCGGCTAAAGTACGGAAGTGGTTTCGGCAGCATCGACTCTTCTAGAGTAGCCAAGCCAATCGCCCGATACCTAAATATCATCGAACCGTTGTGGGATAAACTTCAGAGACGTTTAGCCAGTAAGCGAGCTACAAATATGGCCGAAAAATTCGCCCAATTGGAGAAAGAATGGAAGAAGATTTCTCAGTCGACAATTGATGCATTTATCCATGCCCAGACGCTGCCAAGCTGTAATCGATGCCAAGGGTTTTGCTACAAAATATTAGAGTTGTACAATCTAAATTATGAATTTTTTGTTCGTTTTGAAGACATTTATTTTCGTTATGAAAATTAAAAATTTATTATGAAATTTGACATATTTTAGAGATTTTAAATAAAATTAATTTTTCACAAGTTTTTACTTGATAAAAAATTATTTGTTCAGTAAACTATATCTATTATTAAAATATATTACAATTTGATAGAGATCTGTATAGTTTAAAAAAAATTATGCTTAAAAACCAAAAGGTGATATAATTTTTGCCGGTATTGTATATATATATACAGGGTGTCTCCTAAGATGGGTCGGGGCCACATTGAGGACGGAGAATGGATCAAAGGAAATAAAAAATTCTTACACTATTTAGAGATACTGGCTGTAGTTTTCGAATTAGAAAAGGAAACGTCTAAGCCAATATGCGATCAAGCCGCGGCGCGCGAATTCGTAGGACGGCCCACACTCGCGGCAGTGGCGGAGGCGCGTAGGGAGGGGGAAGTAGCGCTTCGTCGCTTGACACAGTCTGGCATGGCGGTCCTATGTGTTTCGCCGCATCACGTCTATACTATCCAAAATATTATTTTAGCTGAAGTTTTCCTTACACATTTCTTATCATTATAAATCACGTTATTTAGCACGATTAAATACGTTCTAACACAATTATAGATATGTTAAGCTAATTAATGTAATTAATTAGAGCACTACGCAAAGCATATGCTGATCGTCGCTGAGCGTCTTTCCGCTTGCTTTATTATACGATGTTTTTATTTAATTACGCTTCGAGATACATTTTGTCGGAACTATCGCGTCGTCTTATGCTATATTTAGTCGGAATTTTATTTTTTGACATCTTAATGCGTGTACACTTGAAATTATTAGTACAAGCTCAGGTAGACAGCCGCTACATTGTAAATCCAGATGTATTATTTTTCCATGTATAATGACGCATTTGACTGAGGTTCTTTTTCACATGTTTCTTATCGTTTAACAAGTTTCATTGTACACCGTTAGAAACGTTCTTAAATTTTATTAATCTTTTATGTTAACTGATGAATAAAATTTAAATTTTCTGTCACTGAAAAAATTATTTATATATACGTTAATGAGATGTTTAAATTTGTAGTAACTGAAACCTTAAGTGTATTGAAAAATACTAATTAAAAATTGAATGTTTTAGTTTATTTCGATTAAACTATTCATCAAATTTAATGCCCATGTTCATTACATTAAAAAATCTGTAACTTACAAGGAAAGAGATCCAACTGTCCCTCTCCGATTTTAATGAGGATTTATATCTATATTATTCTCCAGACAAAAATAAGCGACACGTATTTTTTTATACGTACCTATACGCACTTTTAGGAGGGTAGAACACCTTTTAGAAAAAAAGTATTTCGATGTTTCTCTTTCGAAGCGAATGTCGCTGGAATTGTAAGAGATAGAAAAAAATTTCAGAATGAAAATAGAATGGCTTTAAAAGTACTTTAGAACTGTAGTAAAAAAAATTTTTTTTTTATAAAAAAATAACTTTTATTATAAAAAATTATTAAAAAAGTTTTTTTTAATAATTTTTTATAATAAAAGTTATTTTTAACGTTCATTACATTTGAGACTAGTGTGATCTAATTTTCAGTTATATTATTCAATTCTTTTCAATTATTGCATGACCATAAGCTTCCGTTACACGTTACTTAAAATTTATTAAAACATTTCTAACAGTGATACAAAATAACGTAATTAATATGTTCAATTGCATTTAATGATTTAAAAAACAAAAAAGGTAAGAGTTTCAGCTGAAAGAATATTGGATTTGCACAGACTTACGATTGGATTGTACAGACTTACGATTAATTATTAATTACGAGATCATTTTGTAAGATAAGAACAATTAAGTGTAATTAAAACTATTAAATATTTATGTTATACACTCAGAGAAAGATTTCTTCGATTCAAAGAAATGTTCCTTTGCTACACGGTTAAAGAAAAAATTTCTTTAATTTGAAAAAATTATGTTTAAATCAAAGAAATGACGTTCAAATCAAAGAAATGTATAGCAAAGAAACATTTCTTTGAAGAAATTTTTCTCTGGATGTAATAAAAAAATTAAATTACAGAATGCGATGAGACGCTACTCATGTGCAATGCAGACGCTACTCATATTCTTCTGAAAATATAAACGTGTTAAGCACCAAGGAAACGCTATCGTTTCCACACCACCTTGAGGTAGATAGCTTGGCGCGTTTTTTTTTAAGTGGTTTCTCCAGTAGGCCTAATCCACTCTCATTGTTTAATGCAATAATTGTTCGAAATGCCTTCCTCGTGCTTATGAACAGAGTTCGGCTCTTCGAACTATTTGCCGCGTTGCACGGTACACCATGTCCGGCGTAATGGTATTAAAGGCCGCTATGATCTCATCGCGTACCTCATGTTCAAGGCCATAACGCCTGTGCTCGATTAAATCTTTTATATGGCCCCAAACGAAGTAATCAAGCACATTTAAATCTGGCGACCTTACCGGCGAAGTAATCGGACCACCACGACTCATCCACCTCTCCGGAAAACGCGCGTCTAACATTTCTCTTATTTGGCGGGAGAAATGTGCGGGAGCTTCATCATGCTGATAAATCAGCGTTTGGCGAATATTGAAAAGAACGTCCTCGAGAAGCACCGGTAAATCATTTTCTAAAAATTCTGTATAGGCCTGTGCGCTGAGATGTGGCGGCAAAAAATGAGGACCGATCTAAAAATTGTCAATTGTAAATATATTCGAAAAAACTATGGAAGAAAAGCTATTTTCTTTATAATTTAACAAGAATATTTACCACTCGGTCCTTTAATACTCCTGCACATACGTTGATTGACCAACGACATTGAAAGGCGCCCTCGCGAATGGCGTGTGGATTTTCGAATTGCCACACCAAATAGTTTCTTGAGTTGAACACACGTAAAGGTGGCCTCATCCGTAAAATATAATCGGGAAATGAGGCATTTCGCCGATATTGTGCAAGAAGCCCTGCGCATATTTTATTGATGTTTAATCTCTGCAAAAAAGCGTTGTGATTATCGAGTAAAAAGAATAAGTAAATACCTTCACAAAAATGAACGCGCGGTGCTTCATCTCGCTCCAGCAATTGCTGCACGCGTTGGTAACGAAACGGCCGTAAATTATTTTGCCGTAAAATGCGATGCACCGTACATCGCGGTAAACCGAGTGCGCGAGCTGCACGACGCACACTGGTTCCAGGATTTTCGTCGAACATCCGAAAGACTCCTTCTTCGAGACCGACGTTGCGACGTATCGGTGGACATTATAATAATGGATAATTAATAATTAATCGTAAGTCTGTACAATCCAATAGTAAGTAAGTGCAAATCCAATATTCTTTCAGCTGAAACTCTTACCTTTTTTGTTTTTTAAATCATTAAATGCAATTGAACATATTAATTACGTTATTTTGTATCACTGTTAGAAATGTTTTAATGAATTTTAAGTAACGTGTAACGGAAGCTGTATGGTCATGCAATAATTGAAAAGAATTGAATAATATAACTGAAAATTAGATCACACTAGTCTCAAATGTAATGAACGTTAAAAATAACTTTTATAATATTTATACGATAAAAAATTATTAAAAAAAACTTTTTTAATAATTTTTTATAATAAAAGTTATTTTTTTATAAAGAAAAAAATTTTTTTACTACAGTTCTAAAGTACTTTTAAAACCATTCTATTTTCATTCTGAAATTTTTTTCTATCTCTTACAATTCCAGCGACATTCGCTTCGAAAGAGAAACATCGAAATACTTTTTTTCTAAAGGTGTTCTACCCTCCTAAAAGTGCGTATAAGTACGTATAAAAAAATACGTGTCACTTATTTTTGTCTGGAGAATAATATGGTAGATATAAATCCTCATTAAAATCGGAGAGGGACAGTTGGATCCCTTTCCTTGTAAGTTATAGATTTTTTAAATGTAATGAACATGGGCATTAAATTTGATGAATAGTTTAATCGAAATAAACTAAAACATTCAATTTTCAATTAGTGTTTCTCAATACACTTAAGGTTTCAGTTACTACAAATTTAAATATCTCATTAACGTATATATAAATAATTTTTTCAGTGACAGAAAATTTAAATTTTATTCATCAGTGAACATAAAAGATTAATAAAATTTAAGAACGTTTCTAACGGTGTACAATGAAACTTGTTAAACGGTAAGAAACATGTGAAAAAGAACTTCAGTCAAATGCGTCATTATACATGAAAAAATAATACATCTGGATTTACAATGTAGCGGCTATCTACCTGAGCTTGTACTAATAATTTCAAGTGTACACGCATTAAGATGTCAAAAAATAAAATTCCGACTAAATATAGCATAAAACGACGTGATAGTTCCGACAAAATGTGTCTCGAAGCGTAATTAAATAAAAACATCGTATAATAAAGCAAGCGGAAAGACGCTCAGCAACGATCAGCATATGCTTTGCGTAGTGCTCTAATTAATTACATTAATTAGCTTAACATATCTATAATTGTGTTAGAACGTATTTAATCGTGTTAAATAACGTGATTTATAATGATAAGAAATATGTAAGGAAAACTTCAGCTAAAATAACATTTTGGATAGTGTAGACGTGATGCGGCGAAACACATAGGACCGTCATGCCAGACTGCGACGAAGCGCTACTTCCCCCTCCCTACGCGCCGCCGCCGCCGCCGCGAGTGTGGGCCGTCCTACGAATTCGCGCGGCGCGGCTTGATCGCATATTGGCTTAGACGGTTCCTTTTCTAATTCGAAAACTACAGCCAGTATCTCTAAATAGTATAAGAATTTTTTATTCTCTTTGATCCATTCTTCATCCCCAATGTGGCCCCGACTCATCTTAAGAGACACCCTGTATATATGTATTCTTTAAAATTCATCAATAAGATTTTATCAACTTACAATTCCAATTCTCAGACTCCGGATCGGGCTCATACGGTCTGAACCCGAATAATTCCGCCAAATTGATATTTCTTCAGCTTTCTCCCATATATCTATTATTTCTTCTGGGTCCCACCGTCTTTCTGCACAAATTATCTGTGCATTAAAGAGATTCATAAACCTCTTATGCGGATATGGCTACAATGTGTTTTCTGAAAAAATGGATTATAAAGTAAATTTAAAAAAGTATTAGTTATTAAAAAGTGAATTAGACAAAGATAATTAGAAAATACTTTATGTATAATTTCTAATTTATAATGTATAATTTATAATGAATTTAGAGGAATTACTAGAACCCCCACCTCATTCCTCAATTGAAGACGTACTATTTTCAGATTGTCAACCACGAGATACTGGAAAAATAAAAGTAAATGTCATAAGCATAAATTCAATAAAAAATCTAGCATACACAAAAAAAAAACTACTTACTCCTTCAACAGGATACTGATAACAGATCTCTAATACATCTCTCAGGTTGCTCATCGTTTGCGCCTGATTCAAGCGAAAAAACTCAATCATGAGGATAAACGACGGAAGTAACAAAAATTTTTTCTAAAAAAATCACATTATTATCACTATCACTTCCACTTTCACTTAATTGCATAAATGTGCAAAAATATTCCAGCTAAATGGTAAAACTCTTGCACGTTTATAAAATCACTGAACTATTCGAAATATATGATTCGCGTCAGAAAAAACAAAAAAAACGACATAAACCTCACGCAGATGAGATGTGACAAAGATTGACACACAGAAACATCCTTTGCTGCGGCGAAGCTGTCCGAAATTTATCTATAGGCGGCAGTTGTATAGAAAACAATTTAAATCATAAGTATTATCACGAGAAAATCGATAAATGTAGTTATCGCATACCGTTGCAACATTGCACTCTTTATAATGTAATCATGATCATTTGCAGCCCGTCGAATTACAGAAAGTTCGCGCTGCACGTTTATTTTCACACCTATTATTCCTTTCTTTCTCATGCGGACAGGTACATATGTTCATACATGCATACATACATACATACATACATACATACATACATGCGTACATGCGTACATGATTTGTGACACGTCAAAAAAAGAAGCGTCCATTGCTATTTATCTAAACGGAGTGTGAAACATAGGATGGATGGATGGATGGATGGATGGGAAGTAAAGAAAGTACATATATAATGAAGTGAACGACAAAATTTTCAGTCACATGTTGTTACATCATTTTTTTCATACGTATTGAAAACTAAAGCCAATAGCGCAATCGACGAGCTGATGCTTGTTAAAGATGTCGCTATCGCGTATAGCGTTTTTAGACGCGATGTTGGAGAATCGCATACTTGACATCGATGAGTCGGACTAATCATTCGAACATTACATCGATACACCCGTCAAACTCAAACATACACCGTCGTTTTAGTTATCGTAATGCGAACGGAAGAAGAATCAAGACGTACAAGCGTAGCATCGTTCAGCGTGCAAACTATAGCGGTCCAATGCTTATAAAATTGTTCTTATATTCGTTCCGAGCATCTTGTAAATATTTCATCGTTGCTCGTAGAAGCCCTTCCACGTTTCGAGAGTTCAACGACAGTTCGTGTCCGCGATGATCTCCCAAGGCGATCTCCACGTAACTCGGTGGACCAATTGTTGATTCCAATTTCCAAATACTTGTAAATACTTGTAACCCGTAGCCGTCAGGTTGTAACATCTGTTCAATAAACTCACCGCGCGATGCTCCATGCTGTGTACACATGTTAGTAGAGTATATAGGCGGTTCTAACCCAGGAACTCTGAGGGGTGGGTGAGGAGCAGGGGGGAGAGGAGAGAGTGACGTCACTAGGCGAGAAGATGACGTCACAGGAGGAGGGGGGAGGTGGATGACGTCACGGAAGATGATGTCACTAAGGGAGAGGATGACATCACGAGGATGTGCGGGGAATGACGTCACAGTGGGTAACGTCGCGGAGGGGACGAGGATGTCCTGGATGCGGGAAATTACGTAGCGGGAAATTGCGTAGAGGGGGTGTGCAGAAACTTGAGTCCGCGTCGCGGTGATGACGGCTAGTGATCAATGGCCGGGCGCGGTCCGCCGGTCCCCGCTGCCGCCTCCGGGAATGGTCCGCTTTCGGGCGCGGTTCCCGCCGCCACCACCGAACGCGGTCCCCATCGCGTGCAATATTTATCATCTCTCATGCATCGCCATCCTCTTCTCCCACGCGAAATATTTTACTTATTTCAAAAACGTAAAAACAAACAAAAGTGGTTATGAATTCAAAATTATAAAATAAAGAGCATAAGAAACCACAAACACAAGTTATCAATTGTGCTAATTAATTATTATTGCAACAAAATTAGATTATTACAATAAAAACAATAATGTTAAACGTTTCGGCCACAATCTGGCCATCTTCAGTAAATGAATAAAAATCTTCGAACGCAGTGTTACATCAAGTTGGAATACAAATCAATCGTCGTGTGTTATAATTGTCAGAATATTCTTGAATGCAGTGTTCCATCAAGTTAAAATAAATTTCAATTGTCGTGTGTTATACTTATAAAAACGTGTTTATTTCTATTAGACGCTACTTCGTATATTAATAATAATGAAAAGAAGAATTTCAGAAATGATACATATAAAAGATCAAACTATTGGTATTAATAAACAAAGCGACACGGAAGGTTTGCCTGATGTTTATTTTCCTCTTCTAAAGAAAAATCTCTTTCGCACTTAATAAATAATTTTAGAACTTTCCAAATTGTTGACTCATAGATATAAATAGCGGTAAATATACGATACGACTAAGAACATCACATAATGTCACGACAAATTTCTATCTGTGTAATGTTTGTATTTGTGATTCAACGTTATAATTCTGGTGTAAAACAAGTAATGACTCTTTGTTTTTTAATCTAATCAAAAGATATTAACGTTTTAATAAATTATTTTAAATTAGAATCTGGAAATTCTCGTTCTACAC
>JAANIC010006441.1:754999-818302 GCA_017607545.1 Acromyrmex charruanus
CAGCCATCTAGCAACCCTAATTATAGTATACCAATTTTCATTTATATTAATATTTATAATAAATATGAACAGTACAGACTTATTATTAGAGATGCATGACATCTTAAAATTACCGGAAACTGGATATCGGATATCTGAGAAGGCAATTTCTTCGAGTCGGATATTCTACATTTTCCGGATATCCGACAGGATACCGAGAAAGTGTTTTCTAAGAAAAAGGTTATAGAGAAAAAAATTGTAATTTTACAATAATGTATAAGATATTATAGTATCATGAATATGTAATATGCATACTTGTTCCTAGAAACATTTGTATAAGAAAAAATCAACAATTTAATGATATCTAATTTCAACCGGATACATTCTCGGATACTAATGATATCCGACTATCCGGTCGTATAGTAAAAAAGTGTCGGATAATACCGGATACCGGATATTTTCTACTTATTATCAAAGTAATTTCGATATTCAATCTTACGTTAAAATAATAAATTGTTTGCACTAACCTTCCATCGCGTCATCGTCTTCTTTCGTTTACTTCGTGCAGCTCCTCCACGCGGTATATGCATGTATGTGTGAGTCGCATTCGCGAACTAATAAATAAGCATCCAGGTTTTGCCGCAACGATGCGCTATATATTATTGTTGATTTTTGCTCGCATGGTTGCAAGCAGTATATCGTCACATCATTTTCAATATTAGCTATAATATTGAAGGTAAGGTGGAATTTCACACAATATATATACACACATACACAAATATACATTATATATTTAAATATTTAGTTATATATTTAATTTATATATTTAGTTAGCATAGCAATATAGAGACATGTGTGACGAATTAACTAAAAAACGTAAGCGAAGTTTTTCAGAAACTTGGCTTACAGACGAAAGATACAAATTTTGAATACGCGAAGTATCATCTGATAGCAGTATGTATTACTACAATGTGTGCAATAAAAATTATTCATGCGATTTAATACATGTTTTGCGGCATGCGAATTCTGCGTGTCATAAAAATATTCTTGAAAAGAATACATTGTCCATTAATGACGATACTTCAATTCATTCATCATCTTAACGATACTTCAATTAAAAAATGTAACAATACATCAACATTTAAAAAGAAATGGTTATATTTTGAGCAGTTCAAATGAAGCGCCACATGATGAAAACTTATTTTATTGTTTAATCTGTGAAGAGTATCTTACTGTTCATTTATCTCACATCTATCGTCACGCAGAATCCGAAGCATATAAACAAATATAAAAGTTCTTTTTATAGTGCTCGGCAGCATTTCGTCATGCTTGCGCTTCTCCGCGCTGCTTCTCATCATTCACGATTTCTCGTCACAGTTCGTGACGCGTATCGTCAGCGGTTGTCGCACGAATTTCATGCTCGCATTAAAGGTTACGCGCTCTCGAACGACTATTTAAAGGCGCGCGAATCCGCGCAGTAGCAAAATGTATTTCGCGCTGTGCCATCCTTCCGGTATTCGGAAACTTGAGCGCCGAGTAGTTGCAGTATATACCGAAGGTTATACTCTTACGCGTACGCGACTACATCGAACACGTCTGAGACAAGTTTCCGGAATACGTGAAGACTGATTTGGAGATTCGAACCTATCGTCGCTGCGACGAGCACTACAATCAGCCGTGTCAGCGGACGCACATCGACTCACCTAAGATAAAGGACTGTAGCGAATGTCAGTGTCGCGCGGCGGTCTACTGAATCGAGCGATAAACGCGCTTTCTTTCGAGTTATATATTCCGAGCATTCAGCTTACGAAGCGATTAGCCAGAGATGACGCGGACATAAATTCGCTGATCGGGATAATTGTGTGAAATGAAAGTAGCACAAAATTCTTTTTAGCTTTATTTAAAGAAAAAAGAAAAGACGTAACAAGCAAGAAAATAAAGAACCTTAAAAAAATGTGGGAAATTATAGCCACAGAAATGACTATAAATAGATATAATGTTACAGCACGAAGCTGAAAATAAAATGAAAAGCTTAAACTGTTAGTATAAGAATATGAAAAATTATAATAAAAAACAGGATGGAATTGATTGTTCATACCGAAAGCATTTTACTATTCATAAAAAATAATAACTATATACGTAGGCTGCTAGAAAAATTTCTGCAAACAATATGAAAAAAAAACATGTAAAATTCAGTAAAACATGTAAAATTCGGTGGCTTTATTGTTTTTCGAAGTATTCGCTTTTAAAATCGATACATTTTTGCATACGCTCGAACCAATTTTCGGAGCATTTTTTTCACTCTGAGGCTGCAACCTTAGAAATCAGTGTACGAAATGTTTCAACAGCTGCTTCAGGCGACTAAAATCGCTCACGCATCTTCTTTTTAATGTTTGGGAATAAAAAGAAGTCATTAGGTGAATACGGACAATGAGTCATCAATTCGACATTTTTATTGGATAAAAAATCAACGGTTTGACGTGCTGTGTGACAGCTAGTTGTCATGATGAAGGATGATGCGACGATTTCGATTTGTTCTACGCAATTCATTTATGACTTCTGGCAAACAAATTGTTGTATACCAATCAATATTTACAGTCCTTCGATCCTCTAAAGCCACGGTTGCCACATGTCCGGTATAACTGAAGAAACAAGCAATCATTTGCTTGGCAGCACTGCTGTGAACGAACAACTTTTGTTGGTTTCGGTTCATTTTGAAATATCCAAACAGTGGATTGTTGTTTACTTTCGGGCTCATACGAATAGATCCATGTTTTGTCCCCAGTAATGATGTTGTAGACCAAATTTGACCTCGGTTGAATTTCTTGAGCATTTCTTTGCTCCATTTAATACAAGCCTCTCACGAGTTTTTGAGCTTCAGTCAAATTGTGTGGGATCCAACAACTGCAAAGTTTCCGTACACTCAAGTGATCATGCAAAATCGATATGTATTGCTTTCATGTCAATGCCTAAGAATGCCTGAATCTCGCGGTATGTCATATGCCGGTCTCGCTCAATCATTTCATGCACAGCATCAACATTAGTGGCAACAACAGACGTGGATGAACGACCTTCACGGAATTCGTCACAAAGAAAGATACGTCCACGCTGGAATTCGGCAAACCAATTATAAACAGTCCTATTGGATGGTGTTTCATTCCCAAAAGCCAAATGAAGTCGATCGATGCATTGTTTCGGAGTTAGATTACATTTGTAATCGTAAAAAATCATTGTCCGAAAATTTTCACGTGAAATTTCCATTTTTTCACAAAATAACTTTTTTTAAAATACTATGCAAACAAAACTAGTTGACTTGGGTACAACTGAATTATAGGTTAAAAACGTTTAATTTTACGAATATGATAGTAGCAGAACGTTGGCGTCACTGGAAGTATTAGATTGCAGAAACTTTTCCAGCAGCCTACGTGTATATATATATATATATATATGTGGGGTTGGAAACTATTACTTTTTTGTTACCTTGTTTTTGATATAATTCTTCCTCTTTTTCATGTAGGGAATTAAATGGTATTTTAGGAAAAAAACATAACATTGAGCTTTTAGTAGTATATGGAAATAGAATCGGAATAAAATTAAAAGAGATCGAAGAAAGACCAGTATTATGTGAAGGTCGAAAAAATATTAAATTATAAAGTGTCATCTTCTCAGTATTTCGCAGGTGAAGATCTTGATATGTAAGTTTCGTAACTTTTAAATACATTATCAGATAAGCTGTATATTTACTGCATTTGGTACATTAATTGTAATATTTATAAACATTTATAATAATATATATGTTTTTCAACTGTAGCAAGCAAGACGAAAATGATATAATTATAGAGAGAGTATTAATAAAGAGAATATTAATAAAGAGAATTATGATATCGTTACTGTAAATGCTAGAAATTGATAGTAGTAAGCAAACATTGATAGTAATAGTACAGATGAAAACAATATTAATCATGTAAAAACAAAAAAGAAAAACCAAAGTAACGTCGATATAATGAAAGATATCATTAGCACTATTCTGGAAGAATTCAGAATAAGAAGGAAGGAAGACTTCCAAAAAAAATATTTGGAATTGCAAGAAAACAAAACTCCAGTAAGAGAAGAAAGAAGTAATATTTTAAACGAAAAAAATGTTATATTGTTGGAACATAACAAATTATTAAAAAATCAAAATTCTGTATTACAGGCAATTTTAACTAAAAGAACTCAACAACTCAACTTAGTTTTTTATTACAGATTATTACGTAAAGAATATTATCTGTTTTATTATTTTTAATTGAAATATCTATGCATTGAAAACCAAATTCTATGTTACAAGCGTACTGTTTTGTTTCTATGGTAGTTTATATGTATTAAAGCTACTCGTAACTCATTTTAAATTATAGGAAAATGTTATATGTTAAAAAGAATATGAATAAAATACAAATAAATTACAAATGTGTAGCGTATTATTTCTGTAATTACAATTTATTGTACAGTAATTTTAAACGAATAATTGTAAATGTTACAAAAGTCAAAATATCATATAGAAAACAGTACATAAAACATTAATTACAATCGAGTTGCTAATTGCCGACAAATTTCATCCTTTACAATTTGTCCAGTCCTTCGTGTTCATATTGTGTTAACTATACGTGCCAATGCTGGATCAGGATATGCATCATCCAATGATGGTTCAAAAATGTCCATGTCATTTGCATTTGCGATATTATGCAAAATGCATTGATAACTTGAACCATTCTTACAATGTTATGCAATTTAAAGTGGTATAATTGTTGAAATCGTTGCTTTAAATCTGCAAACGAATTCTCAGATGTAATTCTACAAGAACTGAGCTTCTGATTGAAACTAATTTGAGCACTTGTTAATTGTCCATTGTTTCTATGCGGTACGAGAACATGAGACAAACATGGATATGCATTATCGGCTAATATGTATATACCATTTGCAAGGATAAATGAGCAAATTCTTTCAATATTTTAAAATTGTAATTTACGAAAATGTTAAACATACATATTTAATATTATACTGTAGATAAATACCTCCACAAATATTGCTTAAACATTTATTTAATTCAGATTCATTAAAAAGCATCGTGTACAGATCCTAGATAATCTACAAAAACGTTAATGAATTTTCGTTGATGATTGACAACTTCTTGTAGTTACATAGTGCGACAAATATGTTCCCGGACACGAACCACATCTCAGCAACCAGTGGCGACATGTATGCGTTCAAACATGCATTTTTAAGGTTGAACATTTTGCTATCATCTGTTAAAGTTTCATTCATTTTGGTTGACATATAACGAAGATATGACAGTTCATGTTAAACAAGATTTTGGTCGAGGTAGAAATTTTAATATGGAACAAAGAGCAGTGATTAAATTTAACGCAAAACTTGGTAAAAGTGCATTAGAAACATTCCAATCGATGCAACAAGTTTACGGCAGTCAATGTCTAGGTCGTACAGCTGTTTTTGAATAGCATAAGCCTTTTTTGGAAGGCAGAGAGACCCTTGAAGATGACAAAAAATCAGGACGGCCAATTTTGGTTCGAACACCCGAAATGATCGAAAAAGTGCGTGATTTTGTTGCAAACAATCGCGTGCGTGATTTTGTTGCAAACGATCGCAATACATCACTATAAATGATGGAGGAGGCTTTAAATATCAGTAGAGAAACGATTCGAACCATATTACATGAAGATTTGGGTAAAACGAAGGTTTGTGCGAAGTTTGTTCCACACACATTAAGAAGCGATCAAAAATCAGCGAGAATCAATTATTCCAGAGACATCGTTGCAGCCGCAGAAAATAATCCAAACTTCCTAAAATCAATTGTTACGGGTGATGAAACATGGTGCTTTCAATATGATCCAGAAACTAAGCGTCAAAGTGAGGAATGGAAGTCAAAAAATTCACCACAAGCAAAAAAAGTACGAAAAGTTCCATCAAAAATCAAGACAATGCTCATCACATTCTTTGATAGCAAAGGTATTATCCACAAAGAGTTTGTTCCAACTGGCAAAACAATTACTGGTGCATATTATCTCTCAGTTTTAAAGGGCATTGATGGGTAGAATTCATCGTATTATTCGCCCCGAATATCGTGATCCAGAAGATTGATCTTTGTTGCATGATAATGCACCGAGTCACACTTCATTGATTGTCCGTCAATGTTTGGCTCGAAATCGTGTCTCTGTGTTAAACCATCCACCGTATTCACCTGATTTGGCCCCCTGCGACTTCTCATTACTCCCAAAATTGAAATTAAAATTGAAAGGACGTTTTTTTGATGACATTCCGACCATCCAATCAGCTTCTACACAGGCACTAGAGGCAATTCCGCAAACTGAGCGAGAACATGCATTTGAATCACTATTGAATCGCTGTAACAAGTGTATTGAAGCCAGAGGAGAATATTTGGAATAATAAAACCAAAAAATATGCATATTGTTGTTTCAATTATGATTTTCAGACCCTGTCCGGGAACATATTTGTCGCACTGTGTATAAAGGATTTTAATGCTACTAATCGTTATTCTTAACATGGTGAATACCTGAAATATGATTAAACATCTGGGATTACCTTTCTATGCTTGTCTCTAATAAAACTTCTCGCCACAAATACTTCATCATTGATTATCTTATTTGCTTATTTATATTATTATTACCTGTGAAAGAAAAACACAAAGTATAGCTCACAAAGTATATTTTCTTATTAGTAACTAAAAGCAATTATACTTTTTCAAAACTACAATTAATCTGATATATTGAAGGCTTCGATCCGCTTCAATTAAGCTTTGGAGTATTTCAAAATTTTCACTGAAAAATTTTTGCCGTTTTTTTCCGGATGAAGAAATATTAAAATGTCTTCAATCTAATCTCTAGGTTATCTGATAGAGAGAGATTTCACTGATTAAAATTGAGGTTACATCGACTGATTGTCAAAACACAATTTACAAATATTACGATACATTTATGATCGCTGATGTAACATCTGGTCATATCAGATTTTAACAATGAATGTAAAAATAACTAAGAACGAAACGTGGACCCGAAAATCGAACCCCAAGCATTCCTGCTACAAACTGTACATACGAGGGCAATAAGTTTTTTGAAAAACATAGTAAAACACTTTTTTTGATCGATTCATTTTTATTTCTCAACATAGTCTTTCAGCTCGATACACTTGATCCAACGATTCTCCAACTTTTTCAAGCCGTCCGAATAATATGATTTGTCCAACGCTTCAAAATAAGCCTCTGTTTCGGCGATGAGATGCTCTCTAGTGGTGAATCTCTTTCCTCCGAACCATTTCTTCAGGTTTGGAAACAGGAAATAGTTGCAGGGGGCTAAATCTGGCGAATATGCTGGATAGGGAAGCAATTCGTAGCGGAATTCGTTGAATTTGGCCATCAGTAGCGGGCACGTGTGAACCCGTGCATTGTCTTGATGGAAGACCCGAACGAGGTGCATCACACGTGGATGTACGACCACGTTTAAATTCTTTCATCTAATCGTATACAGTCGCAAACGCTGGTGCAGATGTGCTATGAACATTATCCAATTCAGCTTTGATTTCTTTCGGCGTTAAACCTTTCATATGTAGATGTTTGATCACTGCACAAAACTCGCTTTTTTCCATTTTACAAAAAATACAAAGTTCGCTTTAATCATCTACAGAAATGAAACCACGCGATGAATTCCGCTCAAAATTTGACAGTAATCAGCTAAAAGATGCTACTTGTCAAAAAGTAATGTGACATGACACTACGAGTGTCTTCTGACAGATTTTCTAAGAAATTATTGACTTGTCTTCGTACACATTATTGATGCCGGTACGCGAATCCCTTTACGCTATAACTCCTTTGATCTCGCGGCTGTTGTGATCTCAGATCGCCGATCGGGATTCGAATTCGAGCATTTTCGGAAATCGGCGAGGAAAGTGGAAATCGTGAAAATTTGACGAAACCAGTCAATCAAAAATCGACCATAGTGCCGAACATTTCGAGCTCGCTTGCGAATTTAGTCTAAGTACGTTACAAATCTAAAAATATTACGAAAAGGTAGTTCGGCGATTAGCCCAAGGTGCTATAAAATAGCTCAAGTGCTATTTGCCCCACGCTACCACGTAACTCAGGGTATTACTCTCAAGGCATCGTCACGAATCCGGGCATCTGCCCCTTAAACGTTCCAAGCGTAATTTGTTGTTTAAAAAAAAACGTAAATTGTGCTGAATATTTCTCATAACGAGATTCTATTAAGCGGTATTGACTTTGATATTACGAAATTGTTTCTTTTCATATTCGATGCACTGAGGAGAATATTGTAACATTATACATAAAACTTGTAAGTACAGAAACTCGAGTGATAAGGTATTAATGAAAACCACGATTATAAGTGTGTAAGTTGCGTAAACGATATATGAGTGTGTGTGTTACGAAAAGTGGATTGCACCGAAACGGAGACAAATATACGTTTAAATATCTTATCTATTATGATATTATCTCGATATTCCTGATGCGTCCAAAATTAAAACTACGGTGCAACCACGAAGGTGCTTGTGCCGATATACACAACATTTTTGGTGCCTCCTGTGAGGTATTCCTCACACATACTCGAACAGATAAGATTGTGTTATACGGACTTCACGACGATCTGTTTCATACCAAGGACGACCTGCTTCATACGGTTAAAACGGATTTCCAATAGCGGTGCGTTTACGCAAGTGTAAATCGTTCGATACAATTACTACAAATCATATAATTATGGCCGAGAGACTCAAGCTTCTCGTGCAAAAGCAAACGTCTTTGAAAGGGCAAATTATCGGGTTAACGAATACTCTCGATAAAGGCCGAATCGATAATGCTACGTTAAAATTGCGTATTGCGCGGTTAACCAAATTATATCATATATACGAAGATTATAATGATGAACTCGCGGTCTTGGACTCCATTTACTTGGTCATCAATTAAGTCAAACATACAGGAACGATTTTATGCACTCGCAGGCAAGGCCGAGAACATATTAAATCCGACGAATACATCGGGCGCCGGCAGTGGCTTATCAAGTGAAGTAACGCGAGTCGATAACACGGTCACCATAGTAAGTAAACGGAAAGTAAAATTATCGGAAGCGCCGCTGTTCACATTTGACGGCAAATTTGAAAGTTGGTTCTCATTTAAAAACGTGTTTGCGAATATGTCGGTATTCGCTAATAGGACTTGTCAGATATTGATAAGTTGCATTATTTGAAGTCGTCATTGATGGGTGAAACCGCTATTAAAATAAGGATTTTTTCCATCGATAGAATAAGTTACTCTAACGCGTGGATGTTATTTATATTAGAGCAGTCTTACGAGATGAAGCGAATCCTGATTTCACGACATCTCTCGTTATTAATAAATCTACCCACGCTGGAAAGAAAGAACACAAGTGGTTTAACGAAGCTCGCTAACAATGCTTAACAGCATATTGCATCGTTAAAAACCTTAGGAGTTACAATCGGTGTCCCGTAATGATAATACATTATATATGATAGTACATTTACTCAAAGATAAATTGCCGAGAGCTACAATGGACAAATGGAGAAGCGACGTTAAAAAGAAACGAGTTCCCTAAACCTGATCAAATATACGAGTTCATATACAAAACGGTGATCTGCGCGTCGCGACGTGAAAAAGCGAAGATGTCAGAAACGGAGAATGATAAAAGCGGGCCTCCGGCTAAGAAGATGCAAAATGATCTCTCTAATCGGACATTCTTGATAAAGACACCGGGCAATTGCGCGGTACGTAAGGCTAAGTGACAAATTCAAACAATTGTTCGGGAACGCATCGAAGCAGTAAAAAATGCGACAATTGCTTGCGCTCTCATCGCGGCTCTTGCAAATTCTCTAACTGTATGGTATGCCAGAAATGGCATATGCTCTTGCACGACGGTATCCGAGACTCGCGCGAAGATGTCCGAGGCCTCTCATATTAAACTTCGCAATCCAATTTGACAATTCGTCAACGGTATGTCCAACGATAGAGAAACGAGCCTCGCATCGATGTCTCATTGCGTGCCTCAATTATTAACAAGCGCGTTAGTTTATATTCGAGATCGTTAACGGAATATTATTAATGCTCAAGTGTTGTTAGACATATGCGCCACACAGTAAATTTTATTTCTGAGACCATAGTGAGGTACCTGAACGTGCCAGTGATCAAACAATCGATACTGATTGGTGCGATCAACGCCATGAGAACCGAATTAAAGGGAACGATACAGATGATCATCCAATCGTTGCATAACGATTTTAGTAAAACGCTGACATGCTTAATAGACCCAATCACAGATTTGATTTCATCTGAGACATTCCCGCGAGATTCACTCAAGTTACCTCAAAGTATTAAACTAGCCGACCCAGAATTTCATAAACCACATCCTGTCGATCTCTTACTCGGTTCCGGGGCAACGCTGTCATTATTTTCTGTCGAACAGAGTGATTTGTCGTAAGAGGGCCATTTATATTTACAGAAGACGCGGTTAGGCTGGGTGCTCGAGGAGAGAACGTTGGCGCAAGATACGTCGGACTTCACTACATGTCATTTAACGAGCTTAGAGAAGCAGGTAGAACAATTTTGGGAAATCGAATAAATTGCTCGAAATAAGCCAAAATCAGACGAGGAAATTTAATGCGAGACATATTTCATGGAAATTGTTTCCCGCGAATCGGATGGACATTATACGATGCATTTGCCGTTTCATAGACCAATCAGATGTCTTGGTGAATCTCGTAATATCGCGTTCAAACGTTTAACGTCATTTAGAACATAAACTCAACGCAGATGAGACATTAAAGATCGAATGTGCTCGAGTATTCGAAGAATACTTAAAGTTAAAGCACATGTCGTTAATAAACAACCCCGAAGACGACGGATTCTACATGTCGCATCATGCGGTAATTAAGGATTCGAGCAGCACTACAAAAGTCAGGATAGTGTTCGATATGTCCGCGAAAACAAGTAACGGTATATCCTTAAACGCGCTGATGATAGGGCCCACAATAAGCTATTCGCACATTTAATTTGTTTTCACACGTATAAATATGTCCTCGCGGCAGACATCGAAAAATGTCTTGTCAGGTACGATTGCATGAGGATGATCGAAGATACCAAAGAATCTTGTGGCGCATAGACGGAGAAAAAAACTTAGGAAGGCTATATAGCGCATTAGCGGTCAAATCGTCAAGAATTCATTCGTCATTAGACGCCCACTGTCGTATAACGAACCCGCCTTTTGCCAATAACGCGATTATTTCGTCTCTAATTTTGCGCGTCTCTTCGATTGTCTTCGCGCCGGTCATCTAGAATTGGAAAGAGATGCGAAACAAGTTGAATCTCGGTTAAGAGTTAATCGTGAGTTGTGGAATTGGGCCTTACGTTCGGTGTTCCCTCGTCACCATTTTTAGCAATCCGCACTATACAAAACCTTGCAGATGATGAGTATTATAACTATCCCAGAGCAACAGAAATAACGAAGGCACATTTATATATAGATGATTTGCTGAGTGAGCATCTAATGGATTATTGACGATTTGACCGCCAACGCGCTATATAGCTCAATATCCAGAGCTCAATATTCCATTTTTTGATCGCAATGAATGCAGGAGTTTTTATATTTGATAGAATCATAATTTGGAGTATCCTGAACTGCAGTGAATGTTTTGTCACCTTTTTTTGCCGCCAGCGCCATCATATTGAAAAAATAGCAAAAAAATGGCACTTTTCAGAGTTCTCGCTTTGGCGGATCCTATCGCAAAAATAGTTTTCAAAAACCTGAGTAAATTTTCTACAAATTATGTCTTACAAGTTTTTTTGTGCAAAAAAAACTTTCAAAGCTAGAGCGCGGTAAAAAACATGCTTTGACGGAATACGTGCAGGAATTGTATTAAATAAGCCTTAATACTATATATTAGGTGTACAACTTTGCTTCCGCCGTTTTTTTTCCAAAATTCGAGGCTTTATTGTAAAAAAACTGGTTATACATTTATGATTTAAAGTATTGTCCATCGCTAGCCACTACTTTCTCCCATCTTTCGGGCAGCGTACAAATCCCGCGTCGAAAAAACTGGCCATCTTTTGAGGCGATTCACGAATCGATCCAATTTTTTACTTCTTCATAAGACCGGAAGTGCTGGTCAGCCAGGCCGTGTGCCATTGATCGAAACAAGTGATAGTCAGAGGGAGCAACGTGCAGAATACGGCGGGTGGGGTAGGACTTCCCATTTCAACGTTTCCAAGTATGTCTTGACCACTTTCGCAACATGGGGTCGAGCATTGTCATGCTGCAAAATCACTTTATCGTGTCTTTCGTTGTATTGCGACCGTTTGTCTTTCAATGCTCGGCTCAAACGCATCAATTGCGTTCGATACTGATCGCCTGTGATTGTTTCAGTCGGTTTTAACAGCATAATACACTACGCCGAGCTAGTCCCACCAAATACAGAGCATGACCTTGGAGCCGTGAATATTCGGTTTGGCCGTCGACGTGGAAGCATGGCCGGAACTCCCCATGATTTTCTGCGCTTGGGGTTATCGTAATAAATCCATTTTTCGCCCCCAGTCACAATAAGATGCAGAAATCCCTTCCGTCTTTGCCTTTCAAGCAGCTGTTCACAAGCTAAACAAACGCCATTCGGTTCAACATCTCTCGGCTTCAACTCGTATGGCATCCAATTTCCTTGCTTCTGAATCATTCCCATGACTGTGAGGCGTTTTGAAATGGCTTGTTGAGTCACTCCCAATGATCGTGCCAATTCTTCTTGATTTTGACACGAGTCTTGATCAAGTAATGCCTCTAATTCTGCATCTTCGAAAACCTTCTCTCCTCCGCTATGCCGGTCTTCGACGTCAAAATCCGTTCTTAAAGCGTTGAAACCACTCACGACACGTTCTTTCACTAATAGCGGCCTCACCATAAATATTTGAGAGCATTCGATGAGCCTCAGCTGCAGATTTCTTCATATTAAAGCAGAAAATTAAAACCTGCCGCAAATGACGAGAATTTGACTTGTAAACTAACATTTTCAATCGAGAATAACTTTATGATGCAGACACAAATCGACTAATGTTTCTATGGGGTTATGTTGACAGATGCCCAAGTTTATTGTATGACGTCTATGATCTATTTATTTCGACCACCACTTACCGCTAAAGCCATCTATAGGAAAACGGCGGAAGCAAAGTTGTACACCTAATATTGGGTCATTTAAAAAGTATCTACGGTTTTTTGTCACTAGATGGTGTTGATGGTCATATATCGGGCAATACTAATCCGATTGTGTCAAACGAACGCGCGTCTGAAAGATGACATTTTAGGTTACATTTTTTGTAAACAAAGTTTGGTGATTCATCAATCGTGTCAAAAGTTATATTGGTTTGAAAATGAGTGAAATTTCTGAAGAAATACGCTATGTGATGCTTTTTTACTACAAAAAAGGCAAAAACGCAGCACAAACATTCAGAAAAATTTGTGAAGTTTACGACGTGGATGCTGTAAGTGAACGCAGTACGCAGGAGTGGTTTGTTCGATTTCGTTCTGGAAATTTTGATGTCAAAGATCGATCTCACTCTGGTCGGCCAGTCACTAAAAAAGTCGATAAAAATTTTGCAACTGGTCGAGCAAGACCAGCATGTGAGCTGTCAGGAGAGCCAATGCACTAAGAATCAACCATGTGATCATTTGAAAAAGGCTGGCTATGCAAAGAAACTCGATGTTTGGGTGCCACATGAATTAACGCAAAGAAATTTGTTTGATTGAATTTCCAGCGAAACACTACTAAAACGCAATGAAATCGACCCATTTCTGAAGCAAATCATCACGGGCGATGAAAAATGGGTGAAATACAAGAATATCGTTCGTAAAAGATCATGGAGTAAGCGCGGCGAACCACCACAAACGACTTCAAAGCTTGGATTGACGGAAAACAAGGTGATGCTGTGTGTATGGTGGGATTGGAAGGGAGTCGTTCATCATGAGGTGTTACCACATGGCCTAACGATTAATTCAGAGCTCTACTGTTCACAACTGGATAGATTACAGGAAGCGATTAAGGAAAAACGACCAGAATTGATTAACAGAAAAGATTGTCTTCCATCATAACAACGCCAGACCATACACATCTTTGATGACGCGCCAAAAATTGAGGGAGCTTGGTTGGGAAGTTTTGATGCATCCACCGTATAGCCCGGACCTTGCACCGTCTGACTACCATTTGTTTCGATCTCTGCAGAACTCTCTTGTTGGAAAAATATTGGCCGACAAAAGAGCTGCCGAAAATCACTTGAAAAAGTTTTTCGCCGATAAACCACAGAAGTTCTACACGGATGGAATTATGAAATTACCCGAAAAATGGCAAAAGGTTATAGATAATAATGGCCAATATATACTTGATTAAAATTGATTTTCAATAAAGAAAAATTTCATTCAAAAATTGAACAAAAAACCGAACATACTTTTTAAATGACCCAATATTTTATGGTTTTATTATTATACCCTAAATATAAAAATGAATGTAATATATAAGGTGTCATGAATATACGGCCCCACTCGTCCCGAATAGGTAGAGTGGACTAAATTGAGTAGAAAAATCCTCTACCATTTTGTAACGCTCGCAATAATTAACGAGATATTAACGTTTAAAGATAGCCGAATACGCTCGTCCGCTCGACTTACTATTGTCAAAGGTACGGCCCACCGAGCGCACGGCGCGCGGGCCGCGAGGAACGGGAATAGCGTAGCAGGCGCGCCGCGCCCTTTGATTAGATGCTCGCGACAGTAAGTCCCGCTCCTCGAGGCCCGCGCGCTCGGTCGACCGTACTTTCGGCAATAGTAGATCGGGAGGACGTGCATATTCGGCTATCTTTAAACGTTAATATTTCGTTAATTATTGCATTACAAAATGGTACAGAACTTTTCTACTCAATTTAGTCCACTCTACCTGCTCGGAACGAGTGGGGCCGTATATTCATGACACCCTGTATAATATCGTACGAATGTTAACAGTAATAATATAATTAATAAATAATATTATTTGTTCGTGACTTGTGGAATACTGTGCGTGCGTGCGTGCGTGCGTGCGTGCGTGCGTGCGTGCGTGCGTGTTATATATTTATGCGAAATATTCATATTTGAATCGCTGCGAGCGATCCGATTTGAAACGGCGACAAAAACGATCGGGGTCTTGCCGCGTTGATTATAACATGTATTATACTCGCACATTTTGTTTTCCACTTGTCGTGAGAACCAACTTTTCTACTCACTATCACTTTTTCGAAGAAAACGTTCAAACTTTCCGGTATTACGAAAACAAACAACCAGGAGACAATTTCTTGCCGACATTAGCAATAATAATATCGTCGCCATACTTGTCCAATAATCTACTTTTTACCGTCCTTATATTTGGACGATATTTGTATTTGCACTATTAACTCCTCGATAGTAAACTGGCATTCCTCGACATTATCTTCTAAATATGTATAAATATACATATAATTACATCGCTTGATCTACGTCGGATGACCGCTGATCTTTTCGTTTCTGACCCGCTCTCGGTGGCGCATACAATTTCTTCATGCACAAGTTGTGATATCTGGCTTCAACCGCAACCAAATCTACTGCTTGATTAACACGATCTATAATTTGGCGTCCTCAATCATCATTGCGCTTCGAAGCAATTTTTAAAATTGTATCCAATCTTTTATTCAAATCTTTCTCACCTCATAAACAATGTCACGTTTGGCTAATTTCGTTTTTTTTTTGTTTTTTTTTTAAAACTTTTCGATTATTTCTTCTGCGCAAAGAAAGCATTCTTTTTTAAATTCTAAAGTTGATACAGTAGAACGTAATTGCTCTTGGAGTGCTGGTACTACCGCCTTTGCACAGAAATGCAGCGATGAGTTCTTCATTATTATACAATTTTCGGCATGTCTTATGAACGCACAGACGTTCTGCCTTTTCCGTTCTTTCTGTTTTTACTTGATATGAAAAGTCTTCACACCTCTCTCTTTTACTTCAACCGCATCGCTCCCTAACAACTATTCACAAATAAAGCACTTTTCAACATCAGTCATTAACCACACTCAACTCGACAATGTACAAAGCGCACGTCAAATAATCGAATGTATACTGAAGTATGAGACTGCTGATTAGCTGAAATGCTGCTAAGGAGTCAATGTTTTTGGGAAAGTTCTCACTTTTTTTCTTTGTCTACATTTAAGGCCATGGTACACAAAAAAACTTAGTAGTAGTAAGACGTAAGCAGTAAGAAAATGTTGCGGATTTACTACTATTTGTATTATTGCCTTACGTTCTCTTGTGATTGGCTGATTCGTTTACTGCTTACGTTTTACTGCCTTAAGTTTTTTGTGTGCCATAGACTTTATGGCAACTGGCGCGACGCTTACCTACCCTTGAATGCCGGCATGCCGACTAGGGGATCGGAGACGAACGGAAGGGCAAACGGATGAATGGGACGCTTTCATATGCCATCTTTCTGACTACTTGCATTCTTTATTTATATATATTTGATCTCGTTTTGAAATGAAATATTCTCAACAACAGTGTAAATACGTCCAGATTTGTACGTATATTATATATGAATGTGTTATGTGTTCAAGCGTGTTTTTTATCGCGCTCTAGCTTCGAAAGTATTTATTGCACAAAAAAACTTGTAAGACATAATTTGTAGAAAATTTACTCAGGTTTTTGAAAACTATTTTTGCGATAGGATCCGCCAAAGCGAGAACTCTGAAAAGTGCCATTTTTTTGCTATTTTTTCAATATGATGGCGCTGGCGGCAAAAAAAGGTGACAAAACATTTACTGTAGTTTAGGACACCCCAAATTATTATCCTACCAAATATAAAAATTCCTGCATTCATTGCAATCAAACAGGGTTTTTTGCTCTCAGGATATTAATATGCAGAGTTTTGTTACACATAGATAGCAATCGTTCGCTAAAAACGTTAGAAGTAACATGGAGCATGCGCGACGATGAACTATATTACACAGTTCACGCTATCGAGATTATGGAAAGAGTGACAAAGCGAAATGTTCTGGAGATCGCAAAAATATTTAATCCGATGGGCTTGTTAAGCCCTATCGTGTTATACACGAAGGAAATAATGCAAGGTGTGTGGCGGTGTAAATTGCAGTGGGACGAATCCATTCCACAGAGCGTGTATACGAATTGAATAGAATTTGCGCGACAGTTAGGAATGATGGGTCAGATATCATTTGATCATAAATTATTAACTGAAGATTGCGACGACATCCAGCTTCACGGATTTTGTGAACGGTGTTGGCTACGGCGCTTGTTTGTACGCTCATGTGGGAAACGTGGTAATTCGACTATTAAGTTAGTGTGCAAAATAGTGATTACAAAATCTCGAGTCGCGCCGTTGAAGACGGTTATGATATCGCGTTTAGAGATATGTGGCGCGTTACTATTGGCGTGACTTTATCGCGAAGCGAAGAGGCCTTATCGTGTCCAAAGTTTTTGGTGCGATTCAACGATAGTGTTGCATTGAATAAAAACGCCACCGTACTTGCTTAACACATATGTAGTTAATCGGGTTGCAGAAATAAGGGAAATCACCAATCCGAACACATAGGTTTGGATGACAACTCGGCCGACGTGATCTCAAGAGGCCAATTACCGCGAGTTTTTGTGCAAAATAAAATATGGTCCGAAGGACCATCGTAGTTAAAGAGAACCGAAGACGAGTGATCCAATGAGATCACACAATTGATACAAGTGCCCGAATTAAGAAAAAATACTTGCTTGATGACTGTATCTAATAATCTTGAAATGTTCAAAAAATATTCGTTGTTTTCTAAATTACTTTTCTAAATTACATTGCGTATTGCTTGCGTTGGCGACTAAACGGTAAGTGTATCGAAACATTAACCGCAGCAGAAATTTGCGAAGCTGAAGTACGGCTTTTGAGAATTCTTCAGGCATCGCGATTTGCTAACAAAGTCGAAATTATTAAAGAAAGCAAAGCTCTACCAGACAAAAATAAAATAATTAGCTTTAGTCCATTCGCGGAGAGAACGGTCTGATACGGGTAGGAGGACGACTTCAGAGATCGCAATTATCGTTCTCGCAAAAACATCCGATCTTGCTCCCAAACCGACATTGGCTAACCGATTGTATAATCCGAAAAACATACAAGAAGAATTACTACGCTGGCTTTCAATCTATGCTGTATTTTCTGCGACAGATTTTGAATAATTGACAAAAAAAATCAGGTACGAAAAATCGTAAGAACGTGTAAAAGCGTTGCTTTCGTTTCAACGCGAATTTAGTCGAGTATAAAATAGGGAATCTTCCACCGGCCCGAGTAAGACTTCTTTTGCTAATACGGACATCGATTTTTGTGGACCTTTCTATATTAAAGAGAAAAAATACCGCAATCGAACGAGGATTAAGGCTTACGTATGTATAAAGGCTATATCTCAAGCTCGTGAGTGATCTCTCCGACGGTTTTCTTGCCGCTCTACGGAGATTTATTTTGAGACACGGAATACCGAAGCACATTTACTCTGATAACGGAACAAATTTCATTGGCACAAACAAACTTTCAACCAGTTGAAAGAAATGTATTCGCTATTCAACTTCGAGCAACATAAGGAACTCGTGAATCATTTTTCAAACAACCACCGTATCTGGCACTTCATACCTCCCATGGCTCCGTATTATGGGAGTCGTCCTCGGTGAAGCTGTTGAAACACTACTTCAAGAGAGTGGTGGGAGATTCACTATTCACATTCAAAGAATTGAATGCATTTATGCATTCGAAGTCGAGTATTCTAAATTCTAGGCCCATCGTTTCTCTTTCATCCGAACGACTTGCTAGCGTTATCGCCCGCTCATTATCTTATTGGCAAGTCACTAAACACTCTCCCGGAGGACAATCTATCATCTGTTCCAACCAATCGATTGTCCACCTAGCAGCATATCACCAAAGTGAGACAGGATTGAGTACGCTGGAACTTGGAGTACTTGAATGAGCTCCAGAAACGCAATAAATGGGCCAAAGACGGACCAGAATTCAAAGTCGGAGCAATAGTGCTCATAAAGAGCAAAGGTTTACCATATATTTAATAGGCGCTGGATAAGATATTAGCTCTATATCAAGACGAAGACGAAATTGCCACCGTTAAAATAACGAGTGGGGAGATAAAGAGAACGACGAAGTTTCTCTGTCCGCTGCCAATGGAGGATTAATCGAACCTCCGAGATATTACTTCGACGTCGAATATACAATAAGCGTAAATTACAATACATGTGTTAGACTAATCCTAGATTTACATAGATCGTTACTCTCTCAATGGGGGGAGTATGTTACGCATTGAGCTCAATGAGTCGCACACGATTACCCATAAAAGCGACCAAAATGAACGATTACACGCACGCACGCACGCACGCACGCACGCACGCACGCACGCACGCACGCACGCACGCACGCACGCACGCACGCACGCACGCACGCACGCACGCACGCACGCACGCACGCACGCACGCACGCACGCACGCACGCACGCACGCACGCACGCACGCACGCACGCACGCACGCACGCACGCACGCACGCACGCACGCACGCACGCACGCACGCACGCACGCACGCACGCACGCACGCACGCACGCACGCACGCACGCACGCATAAGTGTTATGCCGCACACTAGACGTACAGAAGATCCAACGTAGACAGCAGAAGGAACAAAGACTTCAGTCCGTTCAGTCATCACGCCGCCGATCAATCTCCGGCGTTCTTTCATCCGGTATGCGACATATACATGTTATTGACACCGGTACGCAGTTTCCTTGACGTCATAACTCCTTTGATCTCGCTGCTATTGTGATCTCAGATCGCCGATTGGGGTTCGAGATCGGGCATTGGCGAAGGAAGTGGAAATCATAGAAATTCGACGAAACGAATCAGTCAAAACTCAACTGCTGCGGTGCTGAACGCTTCGAGCGAGCTAGCGTATTTAGTAATTTCGAAGTACAGTAAATCAAGTAAGATCGTGGTTGGCCTTATTCAAAGCTAGTAAAAGGTATCGCTCTAAATCTATCATGAATCCATAGAGAGCACCTTTGTCCTTGATGCACTATTAAAGAAGATTCAATTGTCATTGAACTTTCTTAAGAGAATCACATTAAGCGCCATGAGTACCAAATACATCACGCTATGAAGCTATGTTCCTCTGCACTCACCCAAATGTCACAATTAGCGGTTGCTAAATATATGAAAAAGTCGAAATCATTCGTGGATGCAGCGATATAATGTGGCAAAAAATGTCGATTTACCGGAACGTGGCTCGATATGCAAAGTGGACAAAAAAGACGATAAAAAAATAGTGAATCTTTTTTCGCGGAATCCTGGCTTAATATTGCGTCAAGGACAAGCAAAATTGAAGCAGAAAGGTTTAGATATATCGTACGAAACTATTCGAACCTATCTCAAGGCTAATAACATGAAATGGTGCAACACCACGCTGGTCGATCACGCTCTTACTTGACTTACTGTACGTTATAAATCTAGGTGTGTTATGAAAAGATATCTCGAAGGCGAAAAGGCGATTACACTCAAGGCATTGCTACAGAGTAGCTCAAGGTGTTTGCTCCAGGCGTAGCTACCACGTGGCTCAGGGTATTATCCCCAAGGTGTCGCCACGAATCCGAGCATCTGCCCCTTGAACGTTTCGAACGTGATTCGTTCGCAAAAAACGTGAATTATGCTGAATATTTCTCATAACGAGATTCTATTAAGCGGTACTGGCTTTGGTATTGCGAGATTGTTTCTTTTTGTATTCGATGCACTAAAGAAGATATTGTAACACTGTATATAAAACTTGTAAGTACAGAAATTCGAATGATAATATTATCGCGATTATAAATGTGGGAGTTGCATAAACAATACATGAGTGTGTGTTACGAAAAGATTGTACCGAAACAAAGACAAATACGTTTAACGACATCTTGTCTATTATGATGTTATCTCGATATTCCTTACGCATCCAAAATTAAAACTACAGTGCAACGAAGATGCTTGTGCCGATGTACACAACACGATCATTACGCTACATGGATATTGGAGGAAGTTCACGTTTCAACAAAAATGACGAAATATGTCCCAATAAACACAAATATATAACTATTATATTGCTTCCATAGCAATTTTGCTTCCATAGACATTCTACGTCCATATTAGCTGTAATTTCCTATTCACGAATCATTACAGCTATATAATATAAATATAATATGTAACTTGTGATGTTAAATAATAGTCATATAACAGTAACATAATTTACTGCATTATTATCATAAAACTAGAATATGACTGTTATGTTGCTATATACATTATCTTGGCTTAATTTAATGCGTTTTGCACATACTATTCCCAGAAAAGATCTTGGAATTAATTCAAAAGTAAAAACATGGAACAGTTTGCTTTCGTTTAGAATTAATTCGAAGATCTTCTCTGGAAATAATATTGTTACCGATCAACATTGTACCTTAACATAAACTGTCGTGAATATCGATAAAATTCGAGAAAAATCTACAATAGAGCTTATATAATATGCGAAGATGAACTACGCGCAACTTCTCGCACCGCATACAGACGAGATACATAATGATGCGCGCTTTGTGACAAACCAAAGACGAAAATAAAATTCTTTTCAGTATATTTATATTTTCGATTTTCGATACAAAACTTTAATCATTTACTTTCGTTTTGCATCGGTCGTGAAACAAAATGTGCATTTGCTTTTAGTTTTGTCCTTATATTCAAAATATGAATATAACTCTGCATGAATTTTGCTTCCTAATCTATTTTTTACACATTTAGGCCTGAATTCATAGTCTTTCTTCAGATCTCAAATCTGATCTCCAATATCTGATCTCGGATTTCAATCTTGAATGTCCAAATCTAAATTTCAGTGCTAGTGGCTAATCATCAAATTCAGTTCTTCGTGACTGTTCGTGAGCAAAAAGTGTGAGAATAAAATAAAAACGTGATGAAGTTACAAGATATAATCAAATGTAATCGATCGAAAATCCATTTACAAAATCCATTTTTTTAAGAAATTGTGAGGTAAAGAATCAAAATATTTATAATATACAGGGTGTCATGAATATACGGCACCACTCGTCCCGAGCAGGTAGAGTTACAAAATGGTACAGGACTTTTCTACTCAGTTTAGTCCACTCTACCTGCTCGGAACGAGTGGGGCCGTATATTCATGACACCCTGTATAAATATTTATAATATATTTATAATATATAAAATATTTATAATAACCTTGGTAAAAAAAAAAATTCACTGAAATTACATTTTGGAACATTTCAACGAAATTGCTGAAAATATGCTGAAATTTCACTGAAAGTGAATTTTTCAGTTAACATATTGAAAAATCGCTGAATTTAAATGGAAATTTCTTTGAAATTTTATTAGAATTTCTCTAAAATATTCGTTGAAATTTCTCTGAAATTTTGGTGAAAATGAAATTTTTAGCTAAAAATCATTAAAAAATTAAACTGAAAATTTTCTAAAATGCTCAAATTTTGCTGAAAAATCCTCCAAAATATGAAATAACTTCAATGAAATTTTTCTACCAGGGAAAATTAAATAATGATATTTTAGAGGTACAAATAAACTACTCAATTATGATTTTCTTTGTCAAAAATTCCTAGCTTACAATAGACCGTTGCAAAACATCTTCATCAAGCAAATCATATCGGTCGTTTTCAGAGTACAAGGATGGCTGATCACTGCGGATAATGTAAATTATTTCATGCAATATTTAGAAAAATAGTTGTATCTGTTAGAGGAGAGAGTGGCGACCGTCACAATCAGCTAATCAGCAATTAGAAAATTTAAAGGAAGAGAGTGAGCGTTTGATTGGGAGGCTTTTTAAGGAAAGTAGCACCTGCTTGAACAAAAATAATTGTAATATCTCCTTAGTTTCACCGGAAACCAGTTTTGTAAATATTCTGATACGGGATGTTGACTCTGACACTTTTACCTGAGCACAGGTATGCAGTTTGTAATCTATGATTATATTTAGCATGTTACCTAATGTATTCGCTATGTAAAGTAATGGAAAAAAATGTTAGTGGAAAACAAAATTCAAAGAAAGAAATATTTTCAGATATGATAATAGTCACGGATGGTATCATCGGAATTAAGAATACACATATTAAATACCATTACATCCCAGCAAACGAGAATGGATTGAAATGGATTAAAATGGATTCAGATTTTCAGAAATACGGATTCATGAATATTAAAATGAATCCTTTTCAATCTTGTATTTTTATTCATTTATAAGAATTGCATAAAACAAATGTCTATGCCTTTTCAATCCTGAATGCATTTTTATTCATTTATAGGAATTGCATAGAGCATATTTCTATGTCTTTTAATCTAAAAATAATATTAGCATTTTCTGTGCATAGTGAATATTACTCAATTCAGAATTGTGAATAAGAAGTTTAGTTTTTTTTAATTCAGTTGAATTCAAAAATAATATCAGCAATTTCTGGGCAACGAATGCTGCTCAATTCAATATTCTAAATATGAAATGCAGTTTTTCAATTCAATTGAATAAAAAAAATTTTTATTTAAAAATGGACCATAAATGCTACTTAAATTATTCAAAATTATACAATAAGTAAGAAATTTTTTAATCCAACTAAGTTAAAAAAAGTTGTAAAAATAATTTGTGAGCTATGTTCTTTTGTTTCTCTTTGATAAGAAGTAAAAGAAATGATCAATGTGAACACTCGCAAACCAAGTCGAACACAGCCCGAATATTACGTTGATTACGGCGCTAACACATCGGCCAAACGAGATTAGATTATCCGACATTTACTCACTATTATCTCATAATAATGTAAATTGTTTATATTTTATTATATCTGTCAAACTGATGATATTTTTATTATATCTATATAATTGCGTGCATTGGTTTAGCTGCTTGTAATTGAAGTAGAGAATGAATAACATTTATCAATTAAAGAATGTAGTGGATAACGTAGAAGATTCATAATCCAGAAGTCCCAGATTCGAATTCCACTAAGGTGCGTTTTTTATTAGGTGTTGGAATTAATTCGTAGCATTTTACAAGAGATGGCACAAGCAGTACACTATTTCGTTGTTACCTATAGTTCTGTATACATTGTAAACATCTATCATAGGACGTCATTTGCCGTACATAACCTTTCTTGAAATCATAAATAACAACACTGTATAATTCATTGAATATGTCAAAATTTGTGCCGAATAAAGTGTATTTGCGGGGAATTTTATTACACTACTTTATTCAAAAGAAATCTGCAGCTGAAGCGCATAGAATTCTTGTTCAGACTTATGGTGACAATGCTCTGTCGGATACGACATGCAGAGACTGGTTTCGACGCTTCAAAAATAATGATTTTGAACTTGAGGATAAAGAACGTTCTGGCGCACCGAAAAAATTTGAAGACAAAGAATTAGAGCAATTACTCGATGAAGACCCATCTCAGACGCTATCAGAACTTGGAAAAATATTACAAGTTGATGAGTCAACTGTTTCAAAACGTTTAAAAGGGTTAGGAATGATCCAGAAGCAAGGACATTGGGTGCCGTATGAATTGAAGCCGAGAGACGTCGAACGACGTTTTGGCACGTGTGAACTACTGCTTCAACGGCAGAAAAGAAAAGGTTTTTTGCACCGTATCGTGACTGGCGATGAAAAGTGGATACACTACGATAATCCAAAGCGTAGAAAATCGTGGGGTAAGCCCGGCCATGCATCCACATCGTCCGCAAAACCAAATATCCATGGCTCGAAGCTTCTTCTCTGTATTTGGTGGGATCAGCAGGGTGTAATTTATTATGAACTGCTTAAACCGAACGAGACTATCACGGGGGATCGCTATCGACTTCAATTGATGCGTTTGAGTCGAGCCTTAAAAGAAAAACGGCCGCTATACGCGCAAAGACATGACAAAGTGATTTTGTTACATGACAACGCTCGGCCTCATGTTGCAAAACCAGTAAAAACCTACCTGGAAACGCTTAAATGGGAAGTTCTACCCCACCCGCTGTATTCTCCTGATATTGCACCTAGCGACTACCACTTGTTTCGATCATTAGCTCATAGCTTGTGCGAGCAGAAGTTCACATCTTACGAAGATTGTACAAAATGGTTCGATTCCTGGATTTCATCTAAAGACGAACAGTTCTTCCGACGTGGTATTCATTCACTGCCCGAAAGATGGTCAAAAGTAGTAGAAAGTGATGGGAAGTACTTTCATTAATGTATTTTTTAATGCTCATGTGAAATAAATAACATTCTTTCATTAAAAAAACGCTACGGAATTAATTCCAACACCTAATAATATTGAAGTTAATTTCAGGTATAATTATTATAAATGTCTTAGGAATAAAATTTGTAACTCTTAAATATGAAAGTTTTTTTTTCGAATATTAAATTAGTATCAGCTCGGATCTAATCCATTCCAACCCATTCAATCCATTTTCATGGATTTAAAGTACGCATTAAAAAAATTTTAATCCATTTTAATTCATTCTCGTTTACTGGAGTATCAGAGTCAGCATCTCGTATTTCAGAATATTTATAAAACTGACTTCCGGTAAAACTAAGGAGATATTACAATTATTTTGTTGAAGCAGGTGTTACTTTACCTTAAAAAGCCTCCCAACCAAACGCTCACTCTCTTCCCTTAAATTTTCTAATTGTTGATTAGCTGATTGTGACAGTCGCCACTCTCTCCTCTAACAGATACAACTATTTTTCTAAATATTGCATGAGAGAATTTATATTATCCGCAGTGATCAGCCATCTTTGTACTCTGAAAACGACCGATATGCTTGATGAAGATGTTTTGCAACGGTCTATTGTAAGTTAGGAATTTTTGACAAAGAAAATCATAATTGAATAGCTTATTTGTCCCAGTGGCCAGTCTTATCACCTTGAGATGTAGTAAAATTCGAAAATTGGAATGCAATACACCAGCCACCTTGAACCGGGCAGAAGTAACAAAAAAGGGATGTAATCAAAGCGAAAATGGAAAGCGCAGACACCAGACTGGGCACCTGCGACTATGACGCTTCGGCGCCGCACGGACGCGCGTCCAGAATAAAGGGATTATTGGTGATGTAATGCTACGAAGTCGGCCACACTTTTCAAAAAATATGATTGAGGTGATGCAACACCTGAAGCGAGGCGAAACACACGTCCGACCCGCTCAAAAATTCTCGCGCAAGACTTATTTTATTCTCACACTTCCCGCTCATTCACGAACAGTCACGAAGAACTGAATTTGATGATTAGCCACTAGCACTAACATTTAGGTTTAGAGATTCAAGATTGAAATCCGAGTTCAGATATTGGAGACCAGATTTGAGATCTAAAGAAGGACTATGAATTCGGGCCTTAGTTCACGTTTTGTTTTGCATTCTGGGGCTATCATATGGTAATAATAATTTTTTTATTACTGATAGAAATTACACTCATGAATCAGCACAATAGTAATCAAGAGGGAAATATAGTAAGCGAATATAAGTATCTACAAATATTGGAAACACCTATATCGGTTTTTTTTAAAATGGACGCCACATTGCAATACCAACTAACTGACCAATACGATGCGTAAGAAAGAATTGTAAAAAACAGATGTGAAACAATTTACTATATTACACTGTAATTTTTATCATATTGAGAATGACGGAAACGTTTTGTGTATTATTATTAATTTTAAACATTAAATTGAATTGTTAGCAACAAAAATCTAGCTTGTAGCCCTTTTTATTATATTTATTTTAATTATAATAATTTTTATCTAAATGGAGGCGCTTCGGAGATTTCAGATCAACTTTGTTTGAAATGGAATTGTACGATTTTTTTTATATATACACAATATATATATATCTTGTAATTATATTGCATATGAAGGTATTAAGGTAGTGATATAAAAAAATCAACAGTTTAAGAAATATTTTATACTTTATTCCGGCATATATTAATATAAAATATTAAATAACTTGTAAACTATTAATTTCTTGATAATCGTACCTTAATACTTTTATTAATAATGAGATGGCTCAATTGATGGAAAGAAAATACATAGTTGCTTTAAAAAAATATGTAATATTAAAGCAAAATAGATAATTTTTTAAAGAAGCAACTATGTTTTTTCCACTAATTAATTCATCTCATTATTCTGTTCATAAAAGTATTAAGGCATGATTATCAAAAAATTAATAGTTTACTATTTATTTAACATTTTATGCACTGAACTATATATACATTGGAATGGGCATCGAGGAAAATTCGTGGCCACAATTGATCAGCCGTCATTTTAGTTGGGACGATATTTGAGCGAATCAGAAGCGTTCGCGCGCGCGCTACGATCGATGTATCGATGGATATACTATCGATATATGAAAATCTATATGGACATGAATGATATGTAAACAAAAATAATATCACTTCAATTTTATTAGTACATTCAATAAAATAACATTAATAACACTTTTCATATCCTACATCATTAACACATGTGCAGGAATTGATACATTTAATAAAAATTCTTACCTAGGAAATGAAATGCCCTTTTTACTTCTCTGCCCACACCCAGGCACACAGCACTTCATGTTGATGCTTTGCACATTTTACAATCACGCGATTTTATAACCTTTTAAAGTAATCTTTTAAGTATAACTCCACACATGATGATCTTGCTGATATATGCGTCTCACTAAAGAACACTAAACGTAAGTGCGCATGAGCACCTGAAAGCTTCTGATTCGCTCTTATATTGACCAAATTAAAATGGCGCTGATCAATTAGTGTCACGATTTTCTATGTTTCACAGCGGAAATGCTCATTCCAGTGTATATACAGGGTGTCTCGAAAGTTTTTGTCAATCGTTTTTGTATAGATAGAACGGACTAAACTGAGTCGAAAAATCCTCTATTTTGCAATTTTTGCAATAGTTAACAAGATGTTAATTATTAAAAATTGCCAAATGTTTTGAATAAATTTTTATTCAAATACTATCAACTCTATAAAAAAGCTGCAAGAGACAAAAATCATTTATTTTCTTCTCATAAAGTTCTGAAAATGTTTTCAGAACTTTTTCAGAATTTTTTAATACCGTATTTTCTCATATTGGTAAAAATAAGAAAATGCAATACTAAAAAGTTGATAAAAAATTTCGAAAAAATCCTTAAAATTTTATGAGAAAAAAATAAATGATTTTTGTCTTTTGCAATTTTTCTGTAAAGTTGATAGTATTTGAATAAAAATTTATTCAAAACATTTGGCAATTTTTAATAATTTATATCTTGTTAACTGTAGCGAAAATTGCAATGATAGAGGACTTTTCGACTCAGTTTAGTCCGCTCTATCTGCACAAAAGCAATTGGCAAAAACTTTTGGGACACTTTGTATAGTTAACAAAAAATATTTTATTCTTAAATTACAGCATAAAAAGTTAAAGTCTGAATTGCAATGTGAAAAATAGCTTTAGATACGTCATATCTCAATATGACGAGCTAGGGTTAAAAGAATATTACATATTATAGCAAATACTCAAATTAGCGTCCCTATGCAGTCTGACAATGTGCTAGACGATTAAAAACTTAAGACTGCATTTCTACAGAATTCGCGAGGCATGATTCTAAATTCATTTATTATACGACGTAAATCATTCAGATTTCGAGGTTTAGTATTATAAATTTTTCCCTTCAAATATCCCCACAAAAAGTCGAGTGGATTTAAATCAGGCGATCAGTGCTGACCATTCAATGTAACTCCTTCTTCCTATCCATCTATTCGAAAAAACTTCATTCAGATATTGGCGTACTCATAAACTGAAGTGAGATGGCGCCTCATCTTGCTGGAACTAAATGTCATTGAAATTTTGACGAGCAATGTTTCGGATTGCCGGAACTATTTCATCTTGAAGCATGGCTAAGTAATTGTCAGCGTTTAAATTACCTTCAACAAAGAAAGGCCCAATAATGACTTCATTTAAAATTTCAGCCTATACGTTGATTTTTTACTGATTCTGAGTATGTGCCTTGTGCAACTTTGCGAATTGAATTACGCAGATCTTCAATAAAAAACTGTAGAACATTCAATTCTTTTGTCAGGATTTGTCGCTGTTGCTGGTCTATCTTGTCTATTACGGTCTTTTACAAAACCACAAACATTTCTTCAAAACTTTGTACAGTACAAATAACAATAGATACCATTGTCCTCATTCCTAAAAGTTTGATTGAAAAGTTCTGTACGTAAGACTTCCTATACGATCACCTCGCATCATTAAAAGAGATATACGCTCCTGTTCAGTAAGCATTAAATATTTTAAATAAATACTTTATAAACAAAGATAACTATGTAACGATAATCTCAAGAACGGAGTACTACGAAAAAGTATACTATATTCTCAATCGCAGGTCACAGAAAGAATGAACTTGACAGGAGAGATCTCTAGCTTATGTAGTCTCCAACTTTGTTGAAAGGGTGGGAAGGAGGGAGAGTGGATGGAAAAGAGTAGGAGACAAGGGGGGAGGGGGAAGGAAAGAGAAGGAGCAGATAGAGACATTCGCGGGCACATACATGACTCATAAATCCAGTCGGACAATCTCTACGTAATATCTTAGATAATGCTAATGCCGACGATTCCGTAACTTTCAACTCTCATAACTTGAAAAGTACTGATTGAAAAAAAGCTTTATTATAGTGTTTTAGAAAGTTCCCGACCTCAGCTATTACATACTAAAATCAAAAATAGGATGTTTCGTTTAAAAAAATCGATTTGACGTTGACTTGACCTTGGTGCTGCCATCAAAGGTCAAATTGATAAGGTCAGTCAATAGATCATTTTCAATCCTACAACTTTTGTATAAAACATTTTTCTCAAAAATGATTACTTTTCAAGATATTTAAGGGGTCCGGGACTTTTTCTAGTGGGTTCCAGGTCACATGAACCGCCACCATGTTGTGGATTGGAAAAGTGCTTATAAATTTGAGTTTTTATAAAACTATAGAATGATTTTTCTACAAAAAAGAGATATAATTCGATCGTGTCATGAAAATTGTTTATAGCGAAGACATTTTTAAATCAGAATTATATAATAATATAATGTTAATGAACTCATTATATAAAAATAATATTCACATTAATAATAATAATAATATTAATAAGTAAATTAAAAATAATAATTGATTAAATACTATATGAAAATTGTAATTGAATAATTATGTATAAAAAAATAATATATTGCATGAAATTATAATTAAATGTGAAGTTGTAATTTAATAATATATGTACACACATACACACATATGCACACACACACACGCGCGCGCGCGCGCACACTTTATTACGGGAATACTTTATCGTATACAAATATAATAGTTTAATATAACAAAATATAACACAATATAGCGTCTCCGAAAAAATTTGATTTAATTATTTAGTAAAACCTAATTTTAGTAACCCTTTGCCAGACCTTTCTTTTACAAATTACAAAAAAATTAAGCTTTGTACGAATGATGTACCACGGCTCTCACCCGTGATACTCATGTTTGGCACAATTTTCTTACCAGGAGTCTCACACAATATTGTAGTAAAAGGTTAATTATATTTTATGGGAAGAAGATTCACAGCTAACCTAATCTAACCTGCAATTTCAACTTGCTGAAGGCACATTCCTTGCAGCCACATTCCTGGGTATCAATTCTCTAACTTTTATTATGGTGCAATTGCGAGCAATCTCAGGGGAGTTCATTCGGCAAGAAATTTCTTGTCGAATGCTAAAATCTGAGAAAGAAAGGCTGAGAAATAGAGCGAGAGAGGAACCACAGCCGACTGAATCGACTGAATTGATAGTTTTAAGGTTAAGTATATAATTTTGCACAGTCCAAAGACAAAAATAAAATCAAATGGCAATATACATGGTGGCAATTTTGTTACTGGATGAAAAGGATGAAGAGATCTTTGAACCACATATGAGAATTACATGAAGAATGCTTAGAAATATTCATTTTCAACAGGATTGACTTTGTAAATAATAGCAGAGAATCATTTAGACCCAGTTCCATAACTCATGGTTTACTTTAACCACTTTTAATCGAAGTTCGACTTATTTGTCATCCGTTTTCAATTCTAGAATTGGAAAAAAATTAGAAATAAATTGAATATGGCCGTGGTCCGATTTATGTTGACAACACCTATGAGCATCGTTGTCTTCGTTTAACATTTGACAAACAACAAGGATGAAATGATTTTTAAGCATTGTGAGCGTGAATCGGACCGCGGACTATGTTTCACTTCATGTTTTTCATGTTTTTCCTCACACCGGCAAATCTATTGATATTGTATTTTCACTTCGCGTTACAGAATCACGCGGACACACTCACATGAGATGAAAGTGCGAAAAGTGAGTGATCTCAGTCGAATTACAGAATCGAGCCCCTGGTTGGAAATCGACGCATATGCACTAAAAATTGGAGACCACGTAAAACGTTCATTGTCCATACTAGGCTGCGTTCAGGAATTACGCCTAGATAACTCTAGAGTGCATTTTTGCTATACGTAACCTATAATTTAGAGTTATCTAGGCGTAATTCCTGAATGCAGCTCTGTATGTACTTATACTGCGTCCAGATTTTGTTATAGGAACTCTAATTGCGCATAATTATAAAGACAGCAGCCTTGTGGGACAGCCAATCAATGATCGACCACAAAGCAGCCGCGTAATTTAAAGCGTTAAGTGTTATGAATAAGGAAAATTAAGATAAATTAAAAAAACAAGTAAGGCAATTTTTAAAAAGGAAAATTTTGAAATTAATTAATTTTTAATATGAAAAAGCATGCTAACAAAAAGTTATGCCGGAAGATTGGCGGCAGAAATTGAGCTAGATTTGCAATTCCTGTTTGATTTCTGTCGCTATCTGCTAGCATGGTATATCAGTAGATTGTAAGTGCGCTCTACTAAAAGAAACGACAAGTAATTTTATTTTAATGCCGGACGCATTATTCAGCTGTATTTAGCCGTGTGTACATGTGACAGCACGATGTTCGTCGCAGGCGACACGCGATATCCAATGAATGTACAGCTTTACTGATATTCTTATTCTAAAGGTATATTCATCATTGGATATCGCGTATCGCGCGCGACTAACATCGTGCTGGTGTGCCGGAATTATAAAGCCTTAAACACAATGTGAAGGAATAGCGATAACGATAGGAATAACACGATTTCAACCTATTAGAAAGTGTATATTCCAATATATCTAATTTCTGATAGGTTAAAATCGTGTTATTCTTATCGCTATTCCGTCGCATTGTGTTTAAGGCTGAACAACTGTTGGCAGCCATATTGCTTTTTAGTATTTGTGATCAGCAATTGATTGGTCAAAGAGCGGTCATTTTTTCGGGCGATTGCAAATCTTCGAGAATGATACATCTAGTATTCTTATATCATAGCACACACCATGTTATTTCTTTCATCATGGATGACATCCTTAATTAATATTTGCCTTTGTCAATCGTACACTGGCCGACAGAATGTCTTTACACATTCAAAATGGATGCGTTTTGAACGTGTAAAGACATTTCTGTCAACCAGTGTACGGTTGACACAGGCAAATGTTAATTAAAAGTGCTGTCCATGATGACACAATCGAAACGCATACAACTTATATGTATAGGTCTGTTTTTTATTGCTGCACTTTCTGAACTGATACACACAGTGCAATAAAAAATAGACCTTATGTACAGTCAGTGGTCTAGTTTCCACCGAAGTTTAATCCGGATCAGAATGTAAGACGCAACCAACTACAGCCGAGTATTCCCCTGTACAGTCGAACGACAGAGGAATGCTCGACTGTAGTTGATTGGTTCTTACATTCTGATTCGGATTAAACCTTCGGTGAAAACTAGGCCAGTTACTAATAGCATTTTCTTTTGGCTGCACTATCGCTCACTAGTGCAACACTCAGATAGTATACCGTATTTCCATGGCTGATGGTAAGCGAACTCAGGGTGCAAACCCATGCAGCGGAATAGCGAAACGCGGAACGAGAGCAGAACCAATCACGAGCGTTCCGCAATTTTTGTTACGCGATTTCGAATTCCTTCATCTCCACAGTAATGAGCGTAAGCGAAATGAACAGCAAGTCCATAAATGACGTTTAAATATTGTATTTGTCATTCATTTTTTATTATCATGTATCTAAGTACAGAATTAAATGCATTTCTCATTGAAAATAATGATTAAAGATGTTAAAATTTATGAAATTAATCTTAATGTGTTTGTAACCTTTACGAAATAACCTTTATGAAATAACGATTAGTTGCGCAAAGTCTGCGATGCGCTCATTACGCTACATAGGTATTGGGAATTCACGTTTCAATGTAACAAACTCACCTTCTCATCTTCAATTTCAATGAAATTATGCTCATTCGACGCAGTATTATGTGACCGCAGTGTACGCTCGTATTGCAGTGTTTCATGGCTATGACAGATTTTCTAACCTAAATAATTGTTAACTTTAATGATTAAATCTCACTTCGCGGGACTAGGCACATTTAACTGCCAGATTCTTTCGTTTTATGCAAGAACGCGTTGAATAAGCATAATTTCATTGAAATTGAAGGTAAGGAACGTCTTCTGAATAATTACCTAATAATTTATCTATAGGTATCAATCATGAAACTTTATCACTATGATGGAAAGTGAAAGGTGAAAATTTTAACCATTGAAGTTAATGGAGAAATTTTTCACTTTTCGTCTTAGAAAAAAAGTTTCATGATACTTAAAAATGTTAAAATTTCATCACCTTTAATCATTATTTTCAATGAAAAATGCATTTAATTCTGTACTTAGATACATGATAATAAAAAATGAATGACAAATACAGTATTTAAACGTTATTTATGGACTTGCTGTTCTTCTTCTTGTTTGATGTTAATTGGCCCTTGTCGCGGAGTAGCAGCAATTCTGACCAGGGTGAACCTAGTACCTGAAACAAATAACCAGGCGGGGGCGCCGCCTGGAAGGAGAGGAGAGAAACAAAGTTCTCCGCCCCTCCCTTAAAACAAAAACATGTTCATGGAAATCAGATACTGAGGTTTAAAGATTTGAAATATGCAGTAATTAAACGTCACAAGGTAGAGGGAGGATTGTTAATCATACAATGAATATTAAGGAGATGAAATGGGAAGTGTTTTTTCAGGTAATCACGAAGTTTAGTCGATTTATGAATACAAAGTTTGCAATAAAAGAGAATATGATTAATGTCCTGATTTGGGTCACCACAGGGACATGCAGGCGAATTGACAATATTTTTACGATGCAGGCTGTATGCTAAATTATAATAGTTAGATCTAATTCTGGAGATGGTGACGATCTCCTCTCTTTTAAGATTTTTATGATAGAACCAAGGTTTAGCTGAGTTATTTCTATGAAAGTCATCATATAGCTGCCTTTTAAATGTTGCGCAGTGATCTAAGTGCTTGAAATTTAATGTAAAGGGATTGCTTGGAGACCATAAAAAAGTCTTGAAATGATATTTTAAATTTAGGCTGGTGTCCACTAAGGGCGGCCTCATTAGCAAGGTGGTCTGCAGTCTCGTTACCGATTATATCTTTATGATCAGGAGTCCAAATAAAATTAATTTTGAGACCATGTTGCGTTAAAAAGGACAGACGATTCTTAATATCTAATGTAATATGGTTCGCATTTCTAGAGTTGTAAGACGATAGCCTGAAGAGCACTTAAAGAGTCAGAACAGATGGAAGCCTCGTCACAACATTGATCTTCAATAAGATTAATCGCCTGAAGAATAGCCCAAGACTCGACTGAGAAAATTGAAGTCTCCGGGGGAAGCTTGAACTTGAGTGCAACGTTAAGATCTGGTGAATAGATTGCGGAGCCCACGCGATCCTCGCTAACGAACTTGGAGCCATCGGTGTAAATAATGGGACCGCGGTTGGCGTATGTAGTTATGGTTTCTAGGAATCGGGTATATTCGGTTATTCGCCTTCTTAGGAACATTGGTGAGAGAACTATCAAATTGATGGACATAAGTATAGCTTTCATAACTGTGTTTATAAGCATAAAGCACATTGGATCTGCGGATGATTTTAAGTGAGTATTTCTGCATTACATAGTACTTGAACGCAGGTACAGTAGGGCCCGCTGTCTTCTTGAGGGAGAGTATGCAGCCTGTTCCAAGCTTTCAAAGCTGTGCAGCACTGGGGAGTTCTTCCTGGAGAAAGCCTTATAGATGAACTTCGAGGTCATATAGCCAAATCTAATGTTAAGAGGAGTTTCCTTTGCTTCGGCCATGATGACGTTAATAGGTGTAGATAGTCGGTATCCGAGAACAAGACGCAGGTTTCTGTTGACTAACCTTTCCAGTTGTAAAAATTCCGTCTTATTGCCCTTGAGCTTGAACACTTGACATCCGTATTCGATAGCAGAGCGAAATACAGCTCTATAAAGGGTGAGAAGTAAGCTTGGATGAGATTCCCATTTAGTACCTGCGAGAACAGCTATATTAGTAAGATTGCGTCCCTTATTGACCAAGGTCTTTAGGTGCTCTTTGCCGCTCAACTTGGGGTCGAGAGTGAAGCCCAGAAAGATGGCAGATTGTACTCTAGGAATTTCTACGTTCTGAATGGGTAGTTTAATGTCCGGATGTGACTGTCTCTTCCTTGTAAAGAGCATCCATTGGGTTTTTGAGGGGGAAACTTCCAAGCCCCTTTCTCATGTATATTGTTTAGTGAAAATTGGACCGACGATCTAGCATCTTCAGCGTTTTGGTTTGATGAGAAGATAACAACGTCGTCCGCATATTGTAAGAGGAGAGTGTCCTCGTGTAGACATTTATTAATATCGCACAGTAAAGATTGAAGAGCAAAGGACTAAGGATGGACTCTTGAAGGGTACCTTTTAAAGCGATGTATGGACCTTTAAGCTCGCCATCACAAATGAACGTGATTTGTCTGTTGGAAAGAAGGTTATTTATGAATTTAACAATTTTGGGAGGGATCCCAAGACGTTGTAAATCTTCAATTAAAATAGAAGGAATCACGTTGTCGAACGCTCCTTCGATGTCCAAAAATGCACATATAGTAAGGGCGTTATTAATAAAGGCGCTCTGAATATAATTTATCAGAGCAACAAGATTGTCAGAGCAGGCACACTGGGGGGCGGAAGCCAGTTTGGTTAAGCGGCAGTATGGCATTGGATTCAGTAAACCACTTCAGCCTCAGATAGATAATTTTTTCCATAATCTTTAAGAGGCACGAGAGAAGAGAAATCGGTTTGACACCTTTTCCATTTGGTTTAGGGATAAAGACGACCATTGACTTATTCCATTCCGCAGGGAAAATTCCTTGACAAAAAAGATTGTTATAAATTTGTAATAGCACAGAAAGACTATCCGGTGTTAAGTTCTTAATGATGTTATAGTCAATCTGGTCGGCCTCTGGAGCTGATCTAGTTTTGGCTGAATCAATAGCTAAGAGTAACTCCTTCATAGTAAAAGGATTGTCCAAGAATTTAGCGCTTTCGCACTGCGTGGGGGTATTTTCTTCAAGAAGGATACACTCTGAGAAATCTCGAGGACTACAAGAGGGAGGACAGATTTTATTAATCGCATTTTCCTGCGCAGCTGACAGCGACTGGCCAGATGACATAACGGAAGCTAAACGTCGGTTTTTAAAAGCATTGACCAACTTCCAAATTTTTGTAGACGGAGTATGAGCATTAAAACTGTTGCATAGTTCCTTCCATTTCCTTCTCTTGATTCTTCTGAGGACGCATCTACATGCCGAAACAGTGCGCTTATAAGCGTCATAGTTCTCTGAGCTTGACTGGCGGTTCCAGAGCCTCTTTGCCTCCCATCTGGCATCTACCGCGGCCTGACATTCTTCGATCCATCAAGGGGGAGGAAAAGGCGTTTCTCAACCATCGGTTTTGATTTCGGGGTACGTGATCCAGGGGGAAACAGAGAATTCAGAGTGCCTTTGATTTCTTTTACAAAGTTATTATATTGAGAGATAGCATCATCTGTTGCTACTAAAATAGAGACAAAATCAATACAAGTTAACTTGTGAATAAAGACTTTCATTTGAAGAGAATTAAGTTTAATTTTATACTTAAATGTAGTTCTTAGGCAAGGGAGAATATTCAGGTTATGTTGACAACAGGGAAGTGATCACTAGAAAAGATGTCGAGTTCTGTATAACAGTTACCAAGAGTCAGGACAGGAGGCGTTACAACAATAAGATTGATGACTGATGTTTGCGAGCCGGGAGGGGTCAAAAGGGTAGGTTTATGATCATTGCAGATAATAAGATTACGATCTTCTAGGAAGTTTAAAAGACATCTACCAAGGGAATCAGTAGTCGAGCAGCCCCAAACCACGTTGTGCAAGTTAAAGTCGCCTAGGAGGACGGCGTGAGATTGATTCACAACATAATCAAGCAGCCCTCAATAACTGTAAGAGGAGTTCGTGACGACGGATGTCTGTATATGTTAATAATGACAAAGGAGGGACCTTGAATAAAAAGCTTGATACCAATGAGCTCGATTGAATGGTGGCCTAGATGAGTGATATCAAGAAGGTCATAACGGAATGACTTTTTAATAGCAATGGCTACCCCGCGTTGACCGAAGCAGCGAATGTCACTTCTAATAAAGTTAAAAATGTTAGAATGTAAATAACTATTCTCGGTAATCATAGTCTCTTGGAGGCACCAAAGATCGTATGTGTTGTTATTAATTTAAAGTTCCGGGAGCTTCCCCCGTAAACCCCTACAGTTCCAACTAGCAATAGAAATAGGTTTGTTAGAAGATATGAGTATTAAAATGAAAAGTGAGATAGAATAAAGTAACAGAAAAATTAGTAATAGTTGTAAGCGCGATCGTCAGAAAAAGAGGGGGTGTCAGCTTGATAATTATCATAATAAATGCGCGGGTCGTTATATTCAGTCTGCTGCCGGTAGAAGCGAGGAGGGAGCGGTTCAATGTGAACTTACATGATTTAAGAACAGCTTAAGAGTCATGGAAAGCATGGGCATATTCATGTGACTAGTAGGAAGTCTATCATGTTCATAAGGATAACTATCACGTGGATAATTGGTTCGATCATGATTAAGGAGAACACTGTCTCTCGAAATGTTGGGAGCCATTCGGAGGTATTCCCTCCTAGCTTCTTCCAAAGAAGTGTGAATTATTATTAGCATTTTTAGTATTGCGAGGGGAGGAGGCATAGGTATTGGGAAGGTTCTGCTTGTGTTTGTCGTTGTTCCGCGGTGGGAGAGGGGATATTGGACGGGAAGCGCTCGTTCCCTGACGTGGGGATCGTGGATGTTCAGAAGAGGTACGAGGAGTAGAATTCTTAACAGAAACTTTGGCGTACGACAGTTTAGAGGTATCTGCATTTTCAAGGGGGGAGAATTTGTTATAACTGATGAACGAATGAGGGGAGTTATCATTCTTTGGCGGAAGTAAAGGGAAATTATAGTAATCATCATCTGCAAAATGAACGCTACGCGTACTACCTAAGTCAGCACTGGATCTAAAGGTAGATCGAAAGTCCGTAGACGATAACCTATTCCTAGCATCCGCAAGAGAGATATTTTCGGTGAATGCGATCGTCTGTACTTTTTTCTGTTTAATAAAGAGAGGGCAATTTGTCAACGTGGTGATATGATCTCCAGAGCAATTGATACATTTGGGGGGAGGTTTTGCCTCTCACACATCTCGTCTTCTTTATGAGCACCTTACCATACAGCCTGCATCTCGGACGACTCTTACAAAACTTCCGAATGTGGCCAACTCTGAAGTAAGAAAAGCATGTTTTAAGGGACAAAAGGTAGGACTTTGTGGGAATCGTAGAAAAGAAATACTTGTCTGGGAAGAATCTGCCCAGCAAATTTGAGGTTAACTGAAGTGGAAGGGGTGTATTCGACACCGCTTTCCTTAACAACGCGCCTGTTAAGTCTTTTGATTTCGATTACAAGAAGATTTAAGATTTAATTTAAGTTCTTGATCCGTTACAGAAGTCGGAACGCCTCTTATTATACCTGAGCGTATTATCTTAAAAGTAGGAATAAAAATTGAGTATCCTGCCTTGATGAGGTCAGGGTTAGTCACCTAGTTAGGTTAGAGGTTATTGGCTGCTTCATAAGTGCGCATTTCAACAGAAATTTTGCCACGCGAGATCTTTTTCATAGATACTATGTCCGAGTGCACAATCTTAGCGACTTGTCTCTTCATTAAAACTTCGAACGCGCTCTCGGTTATGCAATCACTGTTTACCTGCATATGGACAATAAAAGGTGCGATCCGTCGGACCATACTTGTTGTCAGAGAGGTTATGAGAAGCTTGATGAGCACGTGCCGAGCTGTCAGGTAGAGGGACAGAGACAGAGACAGAAGTAACTTTGTCCGGGCTCAGGCTCGGTCCATTGCGGCGCTTGGCATATTCGTGTTCGTGCTCAAGTACCGAGCTTTCATTGGCTCTTTTGGCAGCGCGGTCAATTGTAACGTCCATCTGCTCCACGTGTCGTTCGTTGCCCTAGCAAGTATTTCTTTAGCAAAGGTATCAAAATGTTCGACCGAAACACTAGTGAGGGTGACGCCGTTTGCAGAAACCAGGGGAGGGGGAGAGGGAGACCCACTGGGATCTCCCGACCCGCCTTCCATGGGAGGCACACTCATAGTCTCTCAAAATACCGCTAAAAGTATAGGTAAGGAGAGTTAGGCGCAAATAGAAAGGAGATAAGTGAGAATGCGAGTCAATTAATGACTCAAAAGACACAGATCGCTCTAAAAAGAGCGGATGATGCAACACACGACGCGACATTAAACGCAGACACGTCCGTACCGGTCAAAGATACGCGCCAAACTCCACATGAACGTACTACTTCAAGAGATCTGTTTCTATTTCTCGGACTTGCTGTTGATTCCGCTTACGCTCGTTGCGCTCCATGAAGATGAAGAGATTCGAAAACTGCACCGCGTAATGAAAACTGCAAAACGCTCGTGATTGGTTCTACTTTCGTTCTGCGTTCCGCTATTCCATTGCATCGATTTGCACCCTCCTTCGGTGTACCGTGTTTTTGTGGCTACGGTGTAATGTAAATTTTATACACAAAGTGAGATTTTGCTACACCGTCTCAAAGGGACGGTGTAGAGCCAGTGTGACATTTAAAATTTGAAAATAGAAGTCAAGTGGGAACAGGGTTTTAGCGCAATAATGATGTAGTGTATACCATGATATGCACCACCGTAGTGTAGTGTAGCTGAATGTAGCATTTGCTACGCAACTGGTACGGTGCGAGGTTGCACTCAGTGTATCCCAAGAAAAAACGCTATAAAAGGTTGCAACACTTTTTAATTCGATGGTTTTCGGAACGCACAAAAATTCTGACAGAGTAGACCATCTCTAAACACCTATAGTCAGCAGTTATGATCAGTTATAACTGTCAAAGTAATGCAGAATCGTGTTGTACATGGTTGTATGGAAATGAAAAAAATGTATTTGTGCGCAGCGGAAAATTCTTAAGATACCCTTCGGATACCATAAAATATATCGTGGTAAATAATAATAAAGTAAACGCTAAGTTTTTATAAATTTATTTATATTTTTAAAAATAACATATTTATTATTATTAAAAATTCAAAAATTAAAAGTAATAATATAACATAATACTATTATTTAACTCAATAATAATACACAAATTTTATACACAATAATAATACACAAATTCGCTTTCGCAAATTCAAAGATCGATCGCTTCTCCAATAAATATCAAAAACAATTGAATTCAACAAAAATAATTGAATTTAATTGAATAATATAAAAATATAGTAAAATATTGCAGTATACAACTACTGGACATATACAGAAATTTCAAAATTATGTAATGTTAATGTAAGATATTCTTTAATGTGTTTGTGTGATATATTGTGTGATATATTGTATCTAACATAAATTTAAAAAAATATATTTGATATATTGCAAAGAAGCACAATATACAGATTAGTCTGACAATTCGAAATAGAAGGCCACATAAATCTTCAGCCGATATCAAGACGTCCAAAACGCATAACGATCAGCAATTATTAAATTACATTTCAGTTCAAAAGTCCGGATTCTTTTCAGTTATTATTATTGAGTTAAATAAAAATATTATGCAATACTAATTATGCAATACTCTAAGCAATACTATTAGGCATCTAAATAACACTAGTCTTTGGTAATACTCTGAATAAAATAGTATATTGAAGTTATTTATATCAATTATTATTATTTAATAATTGTTTTATTACTTATATTTTTATTATTTTATTATCTTATTTATTTATATTATCACTTTTTATATTAATTACTCACTTAGAATCCTAGTATCCTATGCCAACGCAATGACAGTACAAAATTAACGAGGTCTATTATACTTATTACTCATTGATGTTGCAGGTAACGTTATATGTAACTTAATTAAAACATTACTGTAAATTAAAAATACATAATTAAAATATAAAGTATTAGCAAATACAATACCAAGAAATAAATGATTATATTAATACGTAATTTAGATGAAACTCGATTCTCCTGTTCCCTTAAGCCGGTTCTACATTAGTTGCAAGCTGATCGCAAGTTTGTTGCTACAGCCAATCTGAAGCTTGCATTTTGAAATCAATGCTTCATATTGACTGTCGTAACAAACTTGCGATCGGCTTGCAATTAATGTAGACTCAGCTTTAGAAGTGCAGGAAAATTGTTTCTGTAGCCCGTGACATCGGCGGTAGATGCATAGGCGAAGGATTGCGTAAAGTTCTTCCATTTGTCTTGATATCATTCGCTGGAATTGATTGTCCTGACGGAGAAGCGATCGATCGTTGAATTTGTTGCGAAAGCAAATTTGTATATTATTATTGAGTTAAATAATAATATTATATTATTACTTTTAATTTTTTAATTTTTAATAATAATAAACATGTTATTTAACAAACATGTTATTTTTGAAAATATAAATAAATTTATAAAATAAATTTAGCGTTTACTTTATTATTACTTACCACTATATATTTTATGGTATCCGAAGGGTATCTTAAGAATTTTCTGCTGCGCACAAATATCTTTTTCATTTCATCGTGTACAAGACGATTCTGCATCACTTTGAGTTAAGCGGAGAGCATAAACTCTTGCATAACACATAACACATAAGGCATAAGAAATTCAACCAATCAGAGTTCTTTATTTCATGGAAAGGAAGGAAAGACTTTGATTCTTAAAGACATTTTCTTATATATTATGTATCATACGTTATGCAAAAGTTTGTGCTCCCCGCTTTATTATAACCCATCATAACCGCTGATTATAGGTTCAAAGATGGTGGTCTGCTATCAGAATTTTTGCGCATTCCGAAAACCATCGAATTAAAAAGTGTTGCAACCTTTTAGTAACTGACAGTATGTACACTCACCGACTAAAAGATTGTAACAGATTTTTTTTCTATGGTTTTCGGAATGCAGTCTACTCACCGATCGACGGATCCATAAGTAAGAACCAATCGCTCGGTGAGCAGACTGCGTTCCGAAACTCATTAAAAAAAAGTATTGCAACCTTTTAATCGATGAGTGTACATACATACAGCTGATTACAGAAAGATTGCAACATTTTTTTTATGGGTTTCGGAATGCAACCTACTCATCAAGCGATTGGTTCTTATTTGTAAATCCATAAATAAAAACCAATCTCTCGGTAAGCAAATTACATTCCAAAACCCATCGAAAAAAAGGTGTTGCAATCTTTCTGTGATCGGCTGTACATATGCGTTTTGATTGTGTTCCGAAACGAATTCCTCTTGAATGTATAAAGGCATTTTTGTCGACCATATTATGAAATCAAGTAGAATCAAAATAGCGGATAGGAATACCTACATACCTAGTGCCTTAAGCCTAATGTCCATGATGCTAGAAATCAGTCCAAGTTCTCAGATCGAGAAATGTGTAACCAATTAACTTGCTGGTTTTCCGTAAAAACTGTAAGCTGATTGGCTATACATTTCTTAATCCGAGAACTTGGACAGTTTTAGTATCGTTTGGCTTTAGTCATTGATCCATGAAGTTCGCGTTATATAAAATCTCCAAATATTTTTGCACTTAAAATAAAATAGATATATACAGGGTGGACCAAAAGTCCGTTTAAATTTGAATCGGTAGCTTCGACGAGCAGCGACGGTGGGGTGGGGCGGAAAGGTTACGAAGCGCAAGAGCGGCCATTGGGAATTCAGTACCATGTCATCGTTCAGCGATAAACAACGTGCGTTCTGTGTACGCGAGTACTACCGCAACAACGATTCTTTTACTCTAGCGCAACGAAAATTTTGCGCTCATTACAACATACGGCATAAAAATGAAGCTCCATCGATTCAATTGATTAGAAAATGGGTACAGAAGTTCGAGAAGACAGGTTCAACAATGAATCAACCACGATCCGGCCGACCTAGAACATCAAAAGATCCCGAAAACGTCGAGCGTGTAAGAGCGTCTATGTGAAAATCCTGGACTCTCTACTCGGAAGCGGTCTAACGCCTTAGGTGTGCCCAGATCATCTTTGATTCGTATTCTTCACAAAGATTTACATTTACATCCGTACAAAATCCAAATCCAACGACTCATTAAGTGCTGTTCGCGAAATTTTTGGACAAAAAGTGATATCCAAAAGAGGTGATATTAACTGGCCACCTTGTAGCCCGGACTTATCCCCAATGGATTTCTTTCTTTGGGGATACCTTAAAAGTAAAGTTTTCAACAGCAACCCAGTGTCCCTGGAAGAATTAAAGGAAAATATTCGAGAGGAAATGCAAAACATTTCACGAAACACTTGTGAGGCCGTCATTGAAAATTTCCGCTCTAGGTTGCAGCAGTGTCAAAATAGTCAAGGATCACATATGGATGATGTAATTTAAAAAAAATAAAATCCCTATTTGTGTACTTTAATAATAAATTAACAGTTTTTATCTCACATAACTAGTTTCTTTTAAATCATCATTTGAAATGTAAACGAACTTTTGGTCCACCCTGTATTTGGCTTTGAAAAAAGAAAAAGCGAAGATGTCGAGTACAAAAAGTGCAAGCAACGCGAACAGATTTATGATTAGAGGATTTCTATTTCCATCATGTTTAGACTGTGTTCCAAAACTGATTGCCAGTACTGAAAATCTATAGTACACATAATGTATCTATAGTACACATATAGTATACATAACGTAAACTGTGGCCGTGTTCTAAATTTACTGCCAGCACTGAAAATGCTGATTTTTAGTACTGGCAGTCAATTTTGAAACAGCCTGTAGCATTTTCAGTGCTGGCAGTAAATTTAGAGCACAATAGTATTATTTCGTCCCAATATAAAGATATACAGTAGGGACAAGATCTCGTTTTCTATTCAGCCACGCATATTTGCTTGCGTATCATTAACAGCCATGTTTTTGGTGGCACCAATCCCAATCAAAACAGAGAAACTACAGTTTCTCCGTTAGGGTAAAATCACACGGTGCGGAAAAGGGATAGAGAATGCGTCCTTGAAACAACCAATTAGTGCTATACGGAATAATGCAGAAAAATGCTAATTGGTTGCTTCTATGACGCATTCTTTTCTTCCGCAGTCGTTTTCCGCACCATGTGATTTCACCATGTGATTTCATTCTATCCTTGTTTACATTCAAAGTGGCAAAGATAGAACGACACTTGTGTCGATTTGTGTCGACTTATGTCATCAAATAGAAAGCATTCTTACACTGGTTATGTTCCAATAGCTGTGTCGAAAATATTCTTTTTAGTTATAAAGTTGGTAACGTTGTAACTAATGGCTTCTGCACACTAGACGCAGAACCGCTTGGTGCGCGGCAAAATGTGATACGGTAGCCAATAAGTTTACAGCGGCTAAAGTTCATTGGTTACCGCATCTCATTTAGCTGCGCGGCAAGCGTTTCCGCGTCCAGTATGCAGGAGCCATAACATAGCTGTGTTCTGTAAGAATGCCGTCCCATGTACACTCGCGGACAGAAATGCCTTTACACATTCAAGATGGATGCATTTCGGAACACTGTCGAATCGTATAAAATTTGTATACGGTTCGACAGTGTTCTAAAACGCATCCATCTTGAATGTGTAAAGATATTTCTGTCCGCGAGTGTACACGGAATTGGAACGACGGAACGGATTTCTTACTAGAAATGAGTTCACTAGCATTATATCCGTAAGGGATACACTCCACATAATAAAAGGAACAGGGAACAAAGAACAGAGAATAAGAATTTCAATCTACAAGAACTCATGTATTGTGGAATACATAGTTTCTGATAGGTTAAAATTCTTATTCTCTGTTCCCTATTCCTTTTATTGTACGAAGCCCCTAAGAAGTTTTTCTACTATATTGGAACTACCGGAATCATGGCCAGAACGGTATAGAAACGATACAGAATCAACGGAATATCATGTCGATTGCAGGCTATGTCGGTCTTGCTATTGTTGACGGTTGAGAATTTAATAACTTTGAAGAAGAAAATTAATAATAATTTTTATTTTTACAACTTATCAATACAACATATTCTTGTTTTATATATACATAGTCCAATTATAATGCCAGCAATTCTTTAAATAATTCCGATGTCATTTTGAAGTAATTGAAGAATTTCTCACGATTGGTCGTTTGCATTTCAAAGATTAAATTGTCACTTGCGTCTTGGAGACGCCTCATTCTTTGTGTAAACATTGACTGTATTCAGAATTTTCGTTTTCTTATATATTTCTGCTGTTGCAATAAAACGTTATAAGCGAAATAAAATTTTCGCACACTCTTAAATATAGAAATAGCATGCCAATTTGACATATTTCTTGCCTTTCGCAATAATTTTAACATTAGTAATAACACTATTTCTTCATCCATCGTTGTAGATTTACAAAAAAAATTTTTGAATATTTCAATTTTTAGATTCAACCAACTCAGCTGAACATGCCATTTCGTTTCGTAAAAATTTTTTCTACCCATCCCATATAGTTGAAACGCAATGGAATTTTGGAAACAAAATATATCTCACTCTTATAATTCAGTATTTTTGAGTATTCAAAGTAATGTTATAGATAAGATAATTGCACAAATTATTGCATATTACTGTTTTAGTCGCATTAAAATAACGAAATATCGATTAAATTAAACAAATTAGCTTGCGACCGAGATAACATTTCGTCTGTTTCCATTCCGTTCCAGCTACATGGAACGGGTAGAGAAATTTCTTACGGAACGGAATTGTAATGAACTCAATTTCTTAGTAAGAAATCCATTCTGTTGTCCCAATTCTGTGTAGAACGACACCCTAAAAGTAATTTCATGGTGTCGCTTGTCGATAAATAATCACATGACTGAATTCTCCCTCAATTTGCTCACTTTCTTGTCGCCAGCGACACTGACCTAGTTTCCACCGAGGGTTTAATCAGGATCAGGGCTTCTATTCTTGAAAAGCGATACTTTTCAAGAATAGGGCCCCTGTCGTTCAACTGTAACAGAGAAATACTCGACTGTAGTTGGTTGGTTCTTACATTCTGATCTGGATTAAACCCTCGGAAATTAGGCCACTGTTGAAAAATTGGATTAATCCAACTTTTAGCGACATTGCTCTTATGCAAAGATTTAAATGTGAAACAATAGGATGTATAATAAAGTATAATAAAGATATTTACTTAAATTATATTCCAAAACATTCTTTTAGAGGAAAATTTTATTTGAAAAAATATGTAAGACATATGACATATACTACAATATTTCAAGTAAAATTTTCCTCGGAGAAGACGTTCGGAATGTAGCTTTAAAATATGGATGTCATCACAAAACTTGATAAAAATATACTCATTCGATACATTTCCATTCGAAATGAGAGAATGTAGTAGAATTAAGTAGAAAAATGTGACAGTCTGCTTTATGAAGCGATTATTCAGGCTAGAAAAACGAGTTTTTTTTTATCAGAACAGTTATTAGAGCTGCGTAATGTAAACGTCACTCGAGTGTCTTCGTGTATTATCTTATTATCCAATGTTAAACACAAGATAAAATGATATGTGGGAGCATTCGGGTAATATTTCCGAACGTAGCCCAACTCTAATATTTAATAATTCGCTTCGTGAAGCATATCATGTTTTTCTGCCAGATTCTTTCATTTTGAGAGAAAACGTGTCGAATAAATATATTTTTATCAAATTTCGTAGTAATGCCCCTATTCTATTGTAAATAATTATCACAATAAATAAATAAATAAATATACATTTCTTATCAATGAAAAATTTGTTCCGTGCGATTTTACCTCATTTAACCCTAATTATTTTTATTTTTATTTCCAATTTTATTTATACCGACTTTTCTTTATGATCGCTCAATACAATTATACCAATTTAACTATTGTATATTAAATTATTATTATTATTTATTATTATTATTTAATTATTATATTTTTATTTAATTATTGTATTATTTATTATTATTTGCGATAATTTCATGAAATTTTCAGATGGCTATTGTACTTGTGGCATATGTGAAATGATCGTAGATGAAAAGAGTATTTCGACTCATGGATGTATGGAAGCATATAACCGGTTTTTTGTTGATAATTTTTTAATAATTTTTTTATCCATGTTCACGTTAACTTTCAAATAAAGGATCAACCCAAAATCTCTTTTTTTATATTTTCTTTTTAAATTTGTACATTCATTAATGCATACAGATGCTATTAAGGTGAAATCACATGATCCGGAATAGGACTGCGGAATACAGAATGCGTCATTGAAGCAACCAATCAGCGCTATTCCGCACTTTTCCATCACGCAAGTTTTGTGTGTTATGTTCACATGATGCGTCAAAGATGTATCCAACATGAATATAATTTAAAAACTACTACTTCACATGAATATAATTTAAAAACTACTACTTGTTAATAATTTGCTTATTAAAATAAAATATAATTTTTCAAATTGTAAAAACAATTATTACTGTTGTAGTATTTAATGTTTTACAATTAATAATTTCGTGACAATTTTTTGAACTGCTTTAACGCATTTACTATCATTTTTCCGCATCGTGTGAACATAGCACACAAAACTGGCGTGATGGAAAAGTGCGAAATAGCGCTGATTGGTTGCTTCAATGACGAAGTGCGGAAAAGGGCACACTGAAATCACACGTAATGCATCATTGTTTTTTTGATCTTGATATCTATATTTATGCACTCAGATTTTTTAATTTTGCTTCATTCGTCTCGACATTACGCAATTTCATCATATCAATCAGCAAATTATTTTAACCTCTCAAAATACGATGGTTTATTACAAGAATAATAACTCTGCAACATCAAATACGGAATAGCGCTGAGTGATTGTTTCAATGACGCATTCTCTATTCCACACTGTGTGATTTCATCCTTAGTCTATTTTGTCGTAATTTCGCTTTATTTTTGTTATGCACAATCACATCAACTTGACAGATCCAATCGTAATACCGTTTTTGATATGACATTTTGAACTTTACATAATATAATTAATATAATTGCCGTCAAAAATTTATCACTGCTATCCCATTTATATGAGCGACATTCAAGTTAACATACGAAATCACATGATTCATTTGTTGCTGAATATGAGTGACGAGCCACACATACCTTAAGAGATCAGCTGATACCGTAGTTTCCATTTGCCAATAACGGAACAGCTGTTAGTTACACCGTCACCAACCTTGTAATTAAAAAGAATATTTTCGACACAGCTATCGGAACTCGGAACTACTGTGATCTCGTCAGTGTCTAGGGTGAAGATGTAGCTATACGTTGGTGATCCTGCTATGGACGTAACCAATTTGCCGAACCGGCTTTCAATTTGAACGTTAATGCACGGCCGGTCAGCAAACGTTAGTAATTCTGGTATTGTAAGCAGAACTGTGTTTACGTGTGTTCGCCCACTCGTATGTAGCAACATTATTTATTACGTGTTTGTGAGAATCGATGTTACATCCGTTGACATTTGTATCGTATCGATCCAAAATAACAGCGACTATCTGCGCGTAATAGGAGATTTTAGATAATTGAATCAATAGCAATTTGACACGAGGACAGAGTCCTATAATCTGTGACTGTTTATTCATTTCTGAAAATCATGAATGTAGTGACGTGTGTATCACACATAACAGTATTGAATAACGTAATGTTCATTTAATCTGACTCGTTCTGTTTTCACTTGTTTATACAGATGATGTAATCTCCCACACAGATGCTTCGAAATATCATATATTGTCATTATGTGAAAAGAGCAGACACGGGAGCAAGACAATTAATAGCAGAATAGCAGTTGCTCTGCAATTTTAAGTACTTCAAAGATAAGTAAACTACGGACAATTGAATATTTGATTTCCGAGGGTGTTGTTTGTCTTGCAGATGCTGGCTGATAAGCCAGTCTTTGTTTTACATAATGACCGCTAGCGATATACAAGGTTCCCTGAAGGAAGCTCTATATGAAACATTAACTGGAATTTTGTCGCCACATCATGAAACTCGCAAGGCAGCAGAGCAAAGAATTCAAGCTTTGGAGGTGACTGAGGAGTTTGGTATACATCTGACAGAATTTGTCATTGATCCCAACAGTCATTTGCCAATCAGGCAATTAGCTTCTGTTTTGTTGAAACAGTATGTTGAGACGCACTGGTGCTCGTTAGCTGAGAAGTTCCGCCCACCAGAGCTTGATAATGCTGTTAAAGAAAGGATTAAAGAGTTACTTCCTTTAGGACTTCGAGAATCTATTAGTAAGGTAATTTATTCTAAGAATTAATTTAACTAAAAATAATGTTTTATATAGAGTGAATCAATTAAAATGTTATAGATTTATTTCTCAGAAACAAAGCTTTTTAAAGAAATATAATTTCATACAAAAGTTTGGAAGAGGACATAAGATCATGCCATTGGTTTGACCTTGGGGAAATTGTTTGAAGATCATGTAAAGCATTATAAATTTTTTAAATGGAACCTCGTATATTTCATTGCATATTCTTAGTTACTCTTGAGAGCTTTGCAAAACACTATAATAAAATATTTTTTCATTAAGTACTTTTTGAGTTATAATACAGGGTAGTCTACAATAGAAATGTAGCGATCGTGGAGTCTTAAGTTGTAGTGGTTGTAGGATCTTAAATCGTAAAAAATTGACCAATCATAGTCGAATATTCTTATCATATTGGATTGATTAATTTTCTATAACTTAAGAACCTATGACCATCATGACTTCTATTATAGATCCTGTATAGATAATTTAAGAAATTGATTTAAGAAATTGATGATTTACATGATCTTCAAACAATTCCCTAAGGACAAACTAATGGCATCATCTTATATTCTTCAAATCATACAACTTTTGTATGAAACATTTTTCTCCAAAATGCTTTGTTTCCGAGATATAAATTTGTAATACATTAAAGCCTATTCTACAATGTACTCTTTATTTCCTGTTTCATGCTTTTTATCCCTTGTTTTTTCCCTCTTTATAACCATTTTATCGATAGTTGCATTTCTTATTATGTGTTTCCTGCTTCCTTCAAAGTTTGTTAATTTTTATCTTGGGCGACATAAAACAAAAAATCAAATAAGAAGCAAAAAGACAAGATATAAAAAAAATAGCAAAAAGCAGAAAACAGAAAACAAAAAGCACATTGTAAACTTAACTGATTCACTCTGTATAATTGTATTTGTATCTTTACTTAGTGGTAAAATATTTCGATTTACATTTGATTTGCAAGATGTCAGACAGGGCTCTATTTTAGGTACGAACTGCAGTAGCTTATGCAATATCTGGTATAGCACATTGGGATTGGCCTGAGAATTGGCCTGGATTGTTTGATGTACTTGTTAGCTGTTTAAGAGAAGAGAGCGAATATGCTGTTCATGGAGCAATGAGAGTGTTAACGGAATTTAGCCGAGATCTGACGGATGCTCAATTGCCTAATGTAGGACCCGTTATTCTTCAAGAGATGTACAGGATATTTCAAAGTGAAAATGTAATTTTAATAAAAGATCAAAACATCTACATATTTCTTTTATACATCTTATTGTATTTCTAACTTTGTATTTCTTGCAGCAGTATTCGATTAGAACACGGGGACGTGCAATTGAGATCTTCATAACGATTACAACTTTGGTTGCTCATACAGGAGCGTATGAGAAGGGATTTATAGAACAGTATCTGCAGCCAATCATTCCTATGTTCTGTGAAAAGTTTGTTGAGTGCCTCAGAGTGCCTAATGGTCAAACCAGTGATTGTGGATTCAAAACAGATATTATTAAAGCTATAAACTGTCTTGTTATGAAATTGCCTAAATATATAACAGAGCTTTTACCTCAAATGCTGCCACCCATATGGGAAACTTTATGTCAAAGTGCAAAGACTTATCAAGAAATAACAGTCAATGCTGATAAAAATATTAATGATAAAGAAATCGATTCTGATGGTATATATTATTCTCTCATAATAAATATAATCAATAATCAATATTTTTCCTACAAGTATACATATTTTCCTACATGTGCACATATTTTTCAGGCGAAATAATTAATTCCAACAGTTTGATTATTGCCATTTTCGAGTTTGTTCAAACTATTGTGGATCGTAAGAGGTTTATGAATCTGTTGGATAATATGCTACCAGAAATCATGTATTATCTAATAATATTTATGCAAATAACAGTCGACCAGATCCAGCAATGGACAACCAATCCGAATCAATTTGTTGAGGAGGACGAGTGCACTTTTGATTATAATGTCCGAATCTCGGCTCAAGAATTTTTAACAGTGAGTACACTCAGATATACTGCCGCAGACCCGGAAACGGGAAAAATCATGGAAATTAAATTGATCAGAGAAAACTCGGAAAAGTTATGGAAAAATATAAAAGAGTCAGGAATTTTAAACTTTGCTCACAATTTTCTTAAATTCTTAGATGCTCTTATTTTTAAAAGTATGACTTTTTAAGTATATTTAATATCTATATTCAAAACGTTTAAAAATTGTATATTTTATAAATAATTTTTTTACTACAAGAGGACGCTTTTGAGGTGCTCTTGCTAAAGCTCTAGATATATCAAAATAACACCAAAATAATCCTTTTATCTGAGCCGAATTGTCAATAACTTTCCTATAGGGCATTTTGATCGCCATTTTCAACTTGATGGATGTAGCGCTTAATATTATTAGAAATTTTTTTTAATATGATGTGGTTATTAGATCAAAGATGAAAAATCTTTGCGCTACTTTGGTATATCTAGAACTTTGGCTCTTGCTTTTGCAACGCCGTTTTTTCCATAAGAGCTAGAAGTTTATTAGCTAATATCCCTTGCTGCGTAGCAAACACAAACGTTTCCGCGTATTTTTTGTGTGCAGAAAATATTTTTTTTTCTCAACTACTGCATTTAGATTGTCAACTCATGATTATTATCCATCAGTAACATTAAATTGCTTTAACCATAAAATTAAGTATTAATGGACTTTCAAAGTTCAATCAATAACTAATACATAAAAGCAAGTGAGTAAATAACTACAATAATTAATCAGTGTGTTATAATTATAGAATTAAAATATATTTAAGCAATTTCATTATGTGTGACGCAATATTCAATTGGATATTTCGCGGATAATTTACATTTTAGTAAATAACAGGGGTAAGTTAATTTTTTTTAAACTAAGTTAAACTTAATGACTTATAAAATTAATGTAGTTAAATTGAATGAACAAAAAATTAATTTAGTTAAAGTTATATTAAGATTGAATTTACTCAAGTTAAATTTACTCGAGTTAAATAAAAAGTTAATTTTGTAAAACATTATTTTCAGAATGCCTTAGTTTTCTTTTAAATCAAATTATTTTAAATAACAAAACAATTGCAATATAGATTATCAGATAAATTTAATATTTCGAAATAATAGGAATAAATCGGGCAACTGGATGTCAAGCGCAGTAATTGAATGAAGCGCAATTTTTTTATTACATGTATTCTTAACAATAAGCTAATGTATTAAACGTTTCGACTTCATTTTGAGCCATCTTTGGTGAAAATGTAAGAATTGTTTTTCAAGCTCATTTGAGAAGAAATGAATGTATCGCTCACACACACACACACGCGCGCGCGCGCACACACACACACACACACACACACACACTCCGATTGTCAAACCAAGTGGTCTAGATCCTGCCAAAGGGAGTCGAGAATTACAATAAAGACATAGGTAGTCATATGGAAACTAGTTATATACGAGGCATATTCGGAAAGAAAGGTTACAACATTTTACGAAAATCGAAAAATGAATATTTATTAATAAAACTTATATGACATATTACACAAGTAAAACACTATTTTTCCACGTAATCACTATTCAGTTCCAAGCATTTGGTGAGCCGTGGTATCAACTTTTGTATTCCTGTGTCACACGTTTCTGCCGCCACCTTCCTTGACCATTCACACACGGCATTCTTCACCTTTTTGTCAGTAGAAAAGTAGATCGGCACTATGGGATATTTTGAACCATTCTGCCCATAGTCCTAACCTAGCACCAAGTGACTTTTTTTTTCATCCTGTTGAAAGAACACATGTAAGGGAAATGTTTTTCTACTGACGAAGAAGTGAAGAATATGAATGGTCAAGGGAGGTCGCGGCAGAAACATGATAGAGGAATACAAAAGTTGATACGGTTCATCAAATGCTTGGAACTGAATAGCGATTACGTGGAAAAATGGTGCTTTATTTGTGTAACATGTCATATAAGTTTTATTAATAAATATTCATTTCTCGATTTTTTTAAAATGTAATCTTTCCGAATACGCCTTGTAATTGTATAACGATTAAAATGATTAGTTGGATAAACAATGTTGACTGTATGAAAGTCACACGACTTTGACTTTCTAGTTAGCTAAAATCCGATTAAACTCACACAGCATACTTTATTTTAATAATATCCAATGGACGTCATTTTTTGGATATCAATCTTCCCTGGATGTTATCAATTATCCAACGGATATTCAGGGAATGTACAAGGATCTACATCCTACCGATGATATCCAGAGAGGAACTCCATGAGCTATCGCAACCAATAAACGAAAATGAATTAAAATGGATTGAAATTTTTAATCCATCTAAATCCCTACTTTAAATCCATGAAAATGGATTCAATTCATGAAATAGATTGGACTCCCTGAAAATGAATGCATTTATATTTGACACTCAGTATTCGAAAAAAAATAATTCATATTTAAGAAAAAAATAATTCATATTTACAAATTTTATTTCTTTTTTTAAACAGAAATTTTATACGAGACGTTTGTAGCGAATTATTTGAAATTAACTGTTTAACTAGTTTTGAAAGACACTCTTGCCTTAGTGAAATTTGAACCTGGAACCTTCGGATTAGTAATCTCCTTACGTACTACACTATTTCTTTAATTGATAAATGTGTTACTTATTGTCTACTTAAGTTCATTTAATAATCAGCGCACGCAATTATATGTACAGGGTGAGGTATTTTAATCGCCCCAAGCGGATGTCTCAAAAATTAAGAGAGATACCAGAAAAAGTTTTATATAAAAGTTATAGGTTTTCTTGAGGAAAAGAAGGTGAAAATAATGAATTTTATATAGAGAACACACATACACCACACCACACACATCACCACAAAGGTCAAGTCAAGATCGATATTTTTTAAATAGGAACCCCTATTTTTTATTGCATATTCTTATAGCTGAAGTCAAGACATTTTCTAAATACTATAATAAAGTATTTTTTCATTAAGCATTTTGCGAGTTACAAAACTTAACAGTTACTATACTGCCGACATTAGCATTACCCAAGTGTGCCACGTGGAGATTATTCAGTCGGATTTAATGTCCTGTATGTGGGTGTGTGTGTACGCAACAAACGCACAAGCGTACGTGCCCCGTCAAACGAGAACGTATTGGATTGGATAAATCCGTATGAATCAAGTTTTTGAATCCGCGTTATTCGCGGAAAAGGTATTAAATTTTGTAGAGATTGAATACACTGAATCTGTTTCTAGATAAATATAATATTGTGATCTCTAGTGGATTTATATGGATTCAGAAATGAAATGCTAGTCTGCGATCCCAGAAAGTGATTTATTATTGGAAAGCATGCACTAAGGTGATCACAGATATATAAATCATTTCTTCCTGAATGAACTCTAGTACTATACATAGAGTAAACAACATTACGAATTCATGACGACAAGATGACTCCCGGATATAATATTATCGTGACCAGGATTATATCTAGAAATTATCTTGTCGCCATGGATCCACGATGTTACACACTTCATATATCACATTGGGGTTTTTGGGAGGCAACGACTTATGTGATGCGTGCTTTTCAACAATATCACTTTCCGAGATCGATGACTAATGGGTTGGTTGGGTGGTCTCCCATGTTAGACAATTCTTCAAACGTACGTTAAATTTAAACGAATTAGTCGCACGTTCATTGCGTTGAACATTATTAAAAAAAAATTACCAATACGTAATTACGGATTTAATTGGATTGGTCGCACGTTTCATTTCTATGCACATTAGATGAGATACAGAAAGTAAATAATTAATTCATAATTACTGATTCAAGCGGATTACGGATAGAAAACAGATTTAAAAAACTCAAAAACTTGATTTGATATCACTTCTCAATGAATTTTCAATAATTTCTCGGTTGCTGGAGCGTGTATGGGGAAGCGGAAGGGAAGTCAAAGTTATACATACTATATTCTTGTTATTTTTTATTTTGTTATTTGTTAATTGGACTGGTTTGATAATTAACCAGCTCCAGATTGACTGCATGCATTTTCCCGTGCTTATAGTGTTACAAGACATGAGGGACTCGCGTAAATCAAGCACTCCAAAGGGGAGTCCTGACACGTTCATGTCGTTCATCTTGGGTAATGCTAAGCATGGGGAAATGCTAGTGGTGCTATAACTTTCAAGCCTCATAAAATACTTTATGAAAAATAACTTTGTTGTTTGAAAAAATCTCTTGACATCAAATTTTAGATTCTGGAATCAAAAATAAGGTGTGATTAAAAAAAATCGATGTGACTTTGACCTGACCTTGGCGACACCATCTAAGGTCAGACTGATGGCCAGACCAATGAATAGATCATTTAAAACGCTATAACTTTTGTAGGAAACATTTCTTTCGGAAATGCTTAGTTTTCAAGATATTTCACTGGTTTTTTGAAACATTTTACTCACTCTGTGTATATATGTACACACACGTGCACGCCCTCCCCCACCCCACCCCCCACACACACGCACGCGCACGTACACGCGCACGCACGCACAGTATTTCAAAATTCGTGGACACGGATTGCATAGCGTGATTGTATGTGCCAAAAGAAGCAATTTTTTCCTCTAGCAAAATTGCGTTCAAACAGTATTTTTTAAATGAGAGCAATTTTAAGTTAATGAAGCGAATGAGCGCTCCAGCGTTACGCATGGATCAGGAGCAGCGCATACGCGACTCGATGTGTGATCATGTACGTCATTTTATTATTTTATTAAAGATTTTATAAAAACTATGCATAATATCTAAATATTATAATTATTCGTTGTCTATTTTATTTTCAGTCGTTCCTTCAGCAATATAAATTAGAAAATATTGTCTTAAATAAGTTGTATTCAAAATAGTGACATTTATATATCATGCATAGTTTTTATAATATCTTTAGCAAAATAGTAAAATAATGTACATGTTCATATGCTGGGTCGCACCGTGTGTATGCACCACCCCTGATTCATGCGTAACATGAAGCGCTCATTCGTTAACTTAAAATTGCTATCATTTAAAAAGTGCTGTTTGAACACAATTATGCCAGAGGAAAAAGTTGCTTCTTTTGGCACATACAATCACACTATGCAATCCATGTCAGCAAATTCTGAAATACTCTGTGTGCGTGCGTGCGTGCGTGCGTGCGTGCGTGCGTGCGTGCGTGCGTGCGTGCGTGCGTGCGTGCGTGCGTGCGTGCGTGCGTGCGTGCGTGCGTGCGTGCGTGCGTGCATATCGGGTGTTCAAAATAAGCGTTACAAATTTTTATCTCGGAAACATGATATTATTGAAAAAAACATTATTGAGAAAAATTGTTTCGACAAAAGTTATGAGGTTCAAAACGGTCTATTTACTGATTTTTATCAGACTATGGGTTGACGGTGGCGTCGCTAAAGTCAGGTCAAGGTCACATCGATTTTTTTCAATGGAATACCCTACTTTTGTTTCTAAAATCTAATAGTTGATGTCGAGAGTTTTTCCAAAACGTCATAAGAAAATATTTTTTTATTAAGCATTTTTTTTAGTTATGATGCTTGAAAGTTACAGTACCGCCGGTATTAGCATGATCCAAATTGTCCGATTGACGGCTAAAACTTCTTGAATGTTTTTCAGAATCATGTCCTAAATATCATTTGTCAAGATCAAAACCATTGGAGGTTCTACCTCTTTTTTTCCATTTTTACGTAGAAATGTAATTTTTTTAGTGCAAAAATGGAAATAAAATAATGCAAAATGCACTGTTCAAGAAATATTTTAGTGCGTCAATTAAAATGATATATTCTATATGTATATATATGTGTATATATATATACACATATATGTATATATATATATATACATATTATACACACGCACACACACACACACACACACACACACACACAAGCTGAGTCATTTTAAGCGATATACAAATGAAATATCGTAAAATATAAAAGATACGAAAAAATGTTTTAAATAAAAGTTGCTCAGTTATTATTAGAGAGAAAGAAAGTGGTAACTTTGGTTGACCTAGAGACATATCCAATTTTAAAATATCTTTAGTAGATCTGTAGTTATAGTCATCTGTAGCAAAACTATAACCGAAACACTTAATAAAATATAAACAATCTATACTATAATACAATTATTACTGTGATATGATATTGGATAAAATTTGACTAACCTCACTTAAGCCGATGAATTGGATATCCTAAAAAGATATCCAATATCGTATCACATACACACTATAGGATATCGATTTGTCAAATTGTCTCAGATAATTTGAGATAATCCTCAGCATAAAGTTTATTGTGTGAGTAGGGTAGCTAGATCTAATCTAGGTAAACTAGGACATTCCTGATTGAAAAGTAAGACACTAAGATTCAAAAATAGGACAAAAAATAAGATATTTTAAGTTAAATTAAGTATAAGTTATATATTTGAACTCAAAAGTAAAAGAAGAACATTTTAATTCTAAAAACATAGGGTACTTGAATTAATTCTCGCTGTTTTTTGCTAAAATATGAAACTCATATTTATTTCATCAAAAAGGTACTTGATATTTTATTCACAATATTATCCATAGAAAGCTACAACCTTTTCCCACTTTCGGATAACAACTGGATTCCACGATAGAAAAATTCAGGTTCTTTCGAGGCGATTCAGTCATCGAACCATTTTTTATCTTCGAAATAACTGAAGTACTCAGAAAGACAATGTTACATCGACCAAAACAAATGGTAATCTGAAGGAGCAACGTCTAGTGAATAGGGCGGGTGGGATAAGATCCCATCCAAATGCCTCCAAGATTTCCTTCATTGATTTTGCAACATGTGGTCTAGCGTTGTTATGAAGAAGAATAACTTTGTTATGTCTTTGGCCTATTGCGAGCGTTTTTCTTTGAATGCTCGATTCAAATTTTGAGTAATTGACGTCGATAGCGTTCAGCATTGATGGTTTGGTTGCAGCAGCTCATAGTACACTAACTTGATCTCACCAAATGCACAGCATGACTTTCTTTCCATGAATATCTTGTTTTGGCGTTGATGTTGATAATTCGCCGAGACGCATCCATGATTTTCTTGCGCTTAGGATTGTCATGACAAATCCATTTTTTATTACCAGTCACAATTCGATGTAAAAACGATTTCTGTTTTTGTTTTTGAAGCAGCAATTCACAAATGGCTAAACGTTTCGTAATGTCTTTTTCTCTCAATTCATGTGGGACCCAATTTCCTAGCTTCTAGATCATTGCTTTTAAATGTTTGCTAACGGTTGACTCATCGACATTTAATGTTTCCGACAACTCTTTGAGCGTTTGACATAAATCTTCTTGAAGTAATGTCTCCAATTCTCCATCTTCAAACTTTTTCGGCTGACTAGAGCTCTCTTTGTCATTTATGTCAAAATCGTTATTTTTGAATCTTCTAAAGCAATCTCTGCAAGTTGTTTCAGATAGAGTATGCTTCCCATAAACCTTTACTAGCAAACAATAATTTTCAACAGCAGCAGATTTCTTGAGATTAAAACAGAAAAATAATGCTTTTCGCTTTTTTTTTGGTACGAAACCCGACATTTTTAATACGAATAAAAAATTATGTTCTTTGCATCCGATTAAATGTTACTGATTATTAAAGCCTACTGATAGTACTAGTACTTTCATATACATCAGCAGTCACTTTCGGCCAAGTTGAAGTATTGATCTCTCCCGGTCAACAACAAGAATTAATTCAAGTACCTAAAAATATTTAGTATTATATTAACAAAAAAATGGCTTTAATATGATATAATAATATCTAATAATTTTCAAATTTTATTATAGATACATAGTAATCATTACCATGTATTTTATTGCAATGAGCTTAAAGCTTCTGAGTACTCGACTGGATCAGCCAAGAACTTTGCATTGACAGTGGCGACACAGAATCAGACGGCGGTTTGGCGAAATCGGTAGTCATATACACAAGCACGAGCTCATGCACATATCGGCGCGCTGAAGATGCTACAGTGCCTCGCGTCGATAAATAGTTGAACTTATAGGCGTGGAAAAGTGACGTTTTGATGACGAAATTTGTGTTGCATGCCATTTCGTTATTATTTGCTCGATTGTGAAAATGTGACTTGTCTCGTACTTATTAAAGTCATTATTATCGACGAAAACTAAAGTTATTTTGAAATTTTATATGTAAAAACGTATTTTTCACTCGTTTCAACAGCTGTCAGATCGTGTATTTCTGCCCGAGTATAGGATCACTTGTTTTTTACGACCATTTACTGATTATCAAAGGAGAAAAGGACAGTTGTCGATTTTTACAAATGGAGTAACATAAATTAACGTGTCATTCCTCCGCTTCTGACGTCACGATTCCAACATGGCGACTACTCAGGAGCCTCAATTTCTGCCCCTCCTTTCCACCACTCCTCCCTCTCTCTCCCCATCTCTTCCTCTTACCATTCCCCTTTCCCCATCATCTCCCCTCCTCCCCTCTCTCTCTCAAAATGAGTACACCCAAATACGCTAAAAACCTGGCCAGACGTCCTCGGGCGCTTTAAAAAAAAAGTACATGTCCGGAAAAAACTGGACGTCTGGTCATTCTATTCATGTGTGACAATGTCAACAGTAACTTAATAACTTCCGATCCCCTCGCTCGCTTCTAAGTTCCAAAAGTAGTATAAAAAAGACTACATATGACTAAAAATCGACTCGGACGCTTCCGGACGCCCGAAAAAAAGAGTACATCTGGGAAAAAGTGTACGGATGGTTACCTATGTGGGAATATTGCATCACACGTAACAAAATTGTAAATATGCTTCACATCTTATAATTATAGTTTACTGGTTACAACCATAGTTATTATATTTACTTGCCCTTATACAGGATGTATACTAACAAGGAATATTTCACAACTGTCCGATTTGATTCTTCATGAAATATGTTGTTAAACACAAAAATCTAAGAGACTTTTTTTTTATACGTGCGCTAACTCATGTTTAAGGGATGAAACACTTCTTTGAAGAAAAAAAAACGATATTTTTCAAGCTGAATGTCGTTGGAAGTATAAAAGATGGAAAAAAATTGTTTAATAAAAGTTGTATAGTTTCAAAAGTATTTTAAAGTTGTGAACCAAAAAATTTTTTAATTTTTTTTTGTTTGACGAAATATTTTCACCCCACACAATTATCTCAGATTTTTCAATTTTTTTTACCAAATTAAAGATTTTTTTTCCAAATTCAACTATGTATAATAAAGTTATATTACATAACATATTATTTTTGAGAATTAATTATAAACTCTTCAGTACATACGCTATTTATGCTCATGTGCATAAGTAACTATCGTCGAAACAATAAAATACATAAATCGATGAAGAAGAAAATTGATATTTTTAGATATTATAGATGATTTATATTATAGATTATAAATAACATTGACAGTTATTAACATTAAGGGTTATGATAGTTTTTATTATTCTTCCTTAAATGAGTAAAACTTTTGTTTTTTATTCATCTCTATATTATACATTATTTCCTTATAACATCTTAATATTATTCTCTTAAAGTTATTTCTTAATGATCACTTTTGCTTCAACGTTCAATAACTCGGTAAAAAAAAATCGTAAAACACTCAATAAAAAAGCAAATTGAAGATTTACTCTTTCGACTACTGTAGCTCATTTTTGTGTGATTTTTACTTCACACTATAGATCTTTGTAAAATTTGCACAAAATGTTCAGATTTGACAGGTATTTGTGTTCGTATAGCTCCGTAAAGGATCAATCAAATTAAAATATCAATTGCCTTTAAAAGTACAATAGAGATTTCAACTTTTTAAATGCTTTTTTAAAAATCTCGTTACGATTATTTTTGACGAAGTTATTTTTGAAGTTAAAACATCATTTAGCGTTAAAAAGGCCAAATCAAAGTTTACGTATCTTTGCGAAAAATGATTACGAAGCGATGTTTGAAATAAGCGTTTTGAAGCTTACTTTCGCATGAAATATTAATTACCGATTTCAAAGATTTTTAGAGATTACAAGCTTTCAAATGTTTTTTTTTGTTTTTCGCCTACGATGATTTTTCGTCGAATTACGGTGTTCTAGAGATATGCGCAATTTTGAGCATGTTCGAAAGTGTTCCCTATTTTTTGTTGAGTAGTATATAAACAAATTAAAAAAAGTACTATACATATATACATATATAACAATAGTATAATTAAAAATAAATTATTAACTATTATAATGAAACAAATGTACTCTTATTTTACTAAAATGTTATTTGTTTCATTAATGATATTATTGAATTAACAAGATTTTCAATTTGAATTTATAATACTATTGATAGAAAATTATTTTTCTCATGTAAAAATAAAAAATAATTGAAACATTTTGAAATACATTGCATTGCAATGCACATTTTCATAGAAATTAATATTTTACCATTTGTAGGCTCTTATTAATCATTTTGAGGAGAAGGCGGTACATATTCTTTGTGATGTAGTTACGCAACATATCGAAGCAACAAAGGCGCTACAAGCTAACGATGATAGCAACAGCAATGAAAGTTGGTGGAAGTTACGGGAATCCTCTATTTTGGCATTGAGTCTTTCTAAGAATTGTGTCATTGAAAAACAGCAAGCTGGAACATTGCAGTTTGATATTATTAGATTTCTAGATATAGTTGTTTTGGGAATGTTAAATGATTCGGGTAATTAATCGTGTGTATATGTGTATATATATATATATGTGCGTGCGTGCGTGCGTGCGTGCGCGCGCGCGCACGTGTGTGTGTGTCGAGTATATGGGGCATTTCACGCCAAATCAGACGACTTTCATCATCGACATCTGCAGATTTTTTACTGATTTTTTAATATATTTCTCATTAAAATATGTATTCAGTTATTTTTTTAGATTTTTTACTGATTTTTAAAATATATTTCTCATTAAAATATATATTCAGTTATTTTTTTAGATTTTTATCTCCATTTTTACCTCCTTAGATATGAATTTTTTAATATTTTCAATTTATTTTATTTCGTAAACGTTTAATTGAACATAACTTCTGTTTAAATTCTTGAAAAATAAAATAACCACATCAAATTGTTCGTCTTGATTCTTTATAAAAAAAAAATATGAAAAAAGCTTCAAGTTTTTGTTTCTAAAAAATTTTTTGTTTCGAAAAATCTAATGAAAATGGGTAGGAGTCAGTGACAAAGGCAAAAAGTCGCTCTGATTTGTCGGAAGAATGCCCCATACATACAGTGAGGCATGCAACTTGTATCCCTGAAAAAAACTATAAACTATAAAGTATAAACTATAAATTATATGAAAAA
>JAANIC010006441.1:824096-840329 GCA_017607545.1 Acromyrmex charruanus
TTTCGTACAAGGGCATCCCTACGTTTTAAAAGGGTGGGACGTGTGCTCTGGAAAACTTGACCTCCACACGACCTCTGAGGATATTTTTAACCTTGACTTCGTAACGTATTCGAACGTGAAATTTTCCGTTCTTTTCATTGCTAAATTCATATTTAAGTGTTTACATTTGAAAAACACTACTTTGACCTCGATTTATGCCCAAGGTCGACCTCAAAGTCAAATTCAAGGTCACCACCAGATAGATGCCTCGAAACCATGCAAATTTTGTCTAAGCCATTTTTTCGTACAAGGGCATCCCTACGTTTTAAAAGGGTGGGACGGGTGGTCTGAAAGACCCGGTATATATATACATACACCCAGATAGCTAAGTGTAGAAAGCAGATTTTTTAAATGTCTGCTACACACTATGCCAACAAAATAACAGAATTGTTACAGAATTAGATGTACATAATATTGTTGACTATTAGAAAAAACGTAACAGAATCGGCAGAATCTACTCAGTTCCTGCCAACAATTTGCCTTCACATTATATCGACAGGCGATGTTAACAGAAGCCTAATGCGGGCGCAGTTGATGGCAGACTGCCGTCATTTTCTGTTCGAATCTGCTGAGAATCTGCTAGAAGCACAGAACTATAGTAATGGAAGAGGAATAACCTATCTAATCAATGACTGAAAAGTGTGAGCAAGACTGAGAGACAGAAGATGTATTTCTGTCCTACTCAGTAACTTTTCTTCTTTATGCGCATGTGCCAAGTGAGGCGCGGCGTTTTAATCACCGCGCGAATTCTCTCTTTAACTTACTTCACTTACTTCACTTTATATCTACTTTATTACTTTAATTTACTTTATAAAACATAACATAATTGCAAATTGTATATTAAAGGATTAATGTTAAATTATTAATATTAAATGAAAAGAAAAAATAACTTGATAAGATATAAGAATATACAGTGATTGACAAAAAAAGAGACCACTGTAATATTATAAGTTTTTATTAACAAAATTTTAATATTTATAACAGATTTTTCTTTATCTTGTTTAAATTAATTCATATTTAATTTTTTTTGAAAAATGATTCACTTAATACTAGGACAAAAAAAGGAACCACTGTTTTAATTTAGGATATTTTATAGGCTGCGCTCGGAAAGCGAAGCGAGTTTGTTTTGCTTGTTTTATTTGTCCTTTGATGTCATAACGTATCTGTTTTAACTGCTGCTAGACACGATAATCAACAATTGCTTTGCGAAAATGGCTGGAAAACAGACTTCTATACAAATCCGAAAATTAATTATAAAAGACATCCAGGAAGGTATTTCACAGAGAACAGTAGCTGTAAAATTTTGTGTTAGCAAGACTCAAGTGCAAAAGTTGTGGAAAAAGTTTCAAGTGACCGGTTCAGTTGCGGATATTGCAGGAAGAGGAAGAAATCGGGCGACCACGTATCGAGATGATTCTCATATTATACGAGAAATTAAGAAGAATCCATATTTAACGAGCTATTCAAGAAAACCTTCAATTAGACGTATCTCATAAAACAATCCGATGGAGGCTTCGCGAAGCAAACTTGCACGGCCGATTTGCAAGAAAACGGTCTTTTATCAGCAAACGAAATAAAATAAAGCGTCTAGAGTTCGCGAAAAAATATGTAGAAATGCCAATCAACTTCTGGAAGAAAGTTCTGTGATCCGATGAAAGTAAGTTCGAATTATTCAACCGAAAAAGGTTCAGAGTATGGAGAAAGACCGGAGAAGAATATCAATAGCGTCATTTGCAGCAAACTATAAAGCATGGAGGAAGCAGCATTATGGTCTGGGGTTGCTTTAGTTGGTCAGAAGTAGGAAATTTGATAAAAATCGATGGCATTATGACTGCAGATACTTCGTGAACTCGATATTCTTCGTGAAAATCTGGAGATATCATTGCTTCGCATTGGATTGGAAAATAATTTTATCTTTCAGCAAGACAATGACCCGAAGCATACGGCAAAAAGAAGTCAAGCATTTATGAAATCTAACAGAATTAAACTTCTTGATTGGCCTCCACAATCACCCGACCTCAATCCCATAGAAAATCTATGGATAAGAAGATCCGTTTTGGATAAGAAGATTGATAAAACCGGAATGATTAATAAGGAAAATTATTTCACAGCACTTCAAAAAACCTGGGAAGAAGTGAATGAAAAATACATTCAAAGCCTCGTGGAAAGTATGCCAAGACGACTTCAGGCAGTAATCAAAGCAAAAGGAAGTCATACTAAATATTAAAATGTATTTTTTTTGGTTTTTCCAATTTTCTTCAAATTTTATTTATAAAAAATAAATATGGTCCCCTTTTTTTGTCCTAGTATTAAGTGAATCATTTTTCAAAAAAATTAAATATAAATTAATTTAAACAAGATAAAGAAAAATCTGTTACAAATATTAAAATATTGTTGATAACAAACTGTCTGAGCTAAATTATTTTAAATTCTCTTCATTTTTTGACAATTTTTTGAAAAACTTATAATATTGGTCTCTTGATCTGGTATAATAGTGGTCTCTTTTTTTGTCAGTCACTGTATGTATGTTGAATTATACAGAATATGATGAATTATAATGCTCAAATTATAAAGAGTACATAATTATAAAAAGTATAATTGTGTCAATTGTACGTCATACGAGATATAGTAATTAAAAACTTCTAGAAAAATGCTCATAAATACTTAAATAACTGATGATAAAAATGTATCGTTTTTGAATANATATTTTTTTTTGTATTTGAGAATTTTGCTTCGTGATATAGGCATATTTTAACATAGACTTCAATGATTCATTTTATCAGCAGTATTCTATAATTATCGAAAATATTTTGGTTTTTTATATATTCAAACATAGCATCATGCGTAAAACATAATCAATCACAAGTATTAACAATTTTTAACGCTAAAATCTTTAATATTTTTTTTAACAAAAATAAGATGATTATTCTGTCTTATAATTTTTTTGCACACGTTTGTAACTTTTACTACATCTTCCGAAGGAATCGTTAATTTCCCTCTATTTTTTAATGTGATTTAATTTGAGGTATTATTCATATTAAGAAAGAGACACACGTCTCACATATCTTTTTATCACGGATTAATTGTTTTATCACAAAACCACTGATATACATCACAACATCTTCCACGTATGGACTGAGAGACCATATGTAGATCTACATAATCATGATCAAATATATCAGTAGAATCATACAATTCAATGTACATTGGATCACAGTATTTTTTTGTTGAAGATACATGCAATATATGAATATCGTTAATTAATTAAGCAATTGCCGATGCATTAATTTTATGCTTAACCATCAACCTTTTATATGCTGCTTCAAATTGTTGAGCGTTAGGATTGTCATTGAATCCTCCCTGACTTCTTATGGCGCTAAAATATGTCTCCAAATGATCTTGATTGAGCTTAAATGTTAATAAATAATTCAATTTTAATTGTTTTAAAACATCCCATAACTCAAATATATTTTTTAAACAGATAATGAATTCTAGAAAGCCAACTTTTTAGAATCGAAGTCTCGTACAGTTTTTAAATCGCTAATGTATTGTATAATGTTATCAGCATGAGCTTTTAACTCATTATAATTTTTATCTGTTAAAGGTACTTTATAAATTGTCCTCTCTGCAAACTGACTACACACGTTCAAAGTATCAAAAACATTGAACATCATTTAACCGTATTTTCGAGAGAAAAACTGCTTAAAATCAGTTTCGTGTACACATATGAGTGCAGAACTAATATTTTCACTCAGAGTTTGAGCAGCTAGTTTCACATTCATTCTGTTGTTTTGGTACAAAATATATTTTTTAGTCAATTTTATATCAGCGCGCAATCCTTCTTCCTGTAGCTTTTATAGGAGCACAATATCTTGCCAATGAATATCTCTTTACTTTTCAAAATTTTATAATCACCCAAAATACTTCGTACTAATTTTAACATGTGACATGGATCAAAGAAACAAAACTTTTTTTTTTGTTATGGAATTGATGAAATATGGTTTAAAAGCAGAGCCTAATTCGAAATTTGCTTCTAAATATTTGCACATATTTATATTGATGCTAGTTCCATCAAAAGTTACAAAATATACTTTTACTTCTGTCATTTCTATTAACTCGAAGCATTTTTCTAATAAACTAAACTCTTTTAGCTGCATTTAACGACTTCAACCAAAAATATCCTACAGGAATTTTCCAATGATCGCGACGAGCATGAAAATTAAGACATTTGTTGCATAAAGTAAATAATTCACATCATTAAAGACATCAGTATAATCAACTCCTAAATCAATGAGTCCATAGTATCTCTGTCCATCATACGTTACCTGTTGTCGAATCTCTATTTCGTCCATTACGAGATTACACAGAATCAGATTGTTATTTGTTTTAACCTGACACTTTAGAGCTTCAAATGCTTCAGCGGTAAATCCGGGACGTGCATTCAATACTGAATACCATTTTCGAATAGTAGAGAGTTTAGGTAAAAGATCATAAAAACTCTTCACGTAGTTGTAAGCTTTCGACGAATAAAACTTTAACATAAGTGCAAATGCTCTTAATTCGGATGAATATTTCATTTTTTCGGCTTTCTTACGTTTTAAAATTTTTCGCATTGGGTCGCAATTGTGTCTAAAAAAAACAAAGTATATATTTTATTATTTAATGTACAATTCAAAATTAATCTTAAACCTACCGTATTAATTAATGTACATACAATTCAAAATCAATCTTAAGCCTACCGCATTATTACTAATTTCTGGAGTGTATATCAGTTCATGTTGATTCATTATTATATACAATTTTGTCAAAATGTACCATTAAACGATTAATAGCATCGTCTGATATAATCTTCAGATGATCTATCAAATCTTTAATGGTTTTAATACGCTTTCTCAATCTAGTATTTGTCTCAATATCTAATATTAGTATTAGTATTAGTATTAGTATTAGTCTTTCTCTCTCTCTCTCTCTCTCTCTCTCTCTCTCTCTCTCTTCTCTCAAGCTAGTTTTTGTTGTCTTTGTTTTTCCTACTATGAGCTTTGCTACATTTATATAGGCCCGTATTTATAGTCGGTTCTTAAATCTCATCTCAAAATCGTATCAGATGAGATATTCAGAATAGAATCTGAGACACAGACGATTCAATAGTCCTGATTAGAAATTAATTGAAACTGTATTCATCTAGAAAAGGAACGATTATGTGTGAAATCTAACTTGAGATTCAAGATATCGATTAAAGCTGCGTTTTGCTTTTGTTTGAAAATAACCTTTTTCAATGTCGAATTATTGACATAAAGTGACTCGTGCACTACATTAAAAACGCAGGAACAAACTAGTACGTGTACACAAAAAAAGAAAAATTTTACCTTATTCGAAAAAAAATTTTTATTAGAGTGCATATTAGACTACAAAAATATAGTATAAAACAAAAAACAGATGGTATAAAAATCAAGCAAGAAGCATGGAAAAAAATAGCGACTTTCAATGCTAGCACTCACATTAATGAAAAGGTAATAAGAATTTAAAATAAAATTATGCAATGGAAAACCATCGATACCAACATATCACTGATCATGTTTTTATTAGTATTAATAAAGTTCAAAGGTTCATTTTTGAGAAATTAAGGGATATCACTTTAGGAAACCTTTGTCACTATTTGTGACTTTCCTAATCTTATTTTTCGTCAATTCCATTGTATTATTGCTCAAATAGATCCCATAATCGAAAGTATCCTCATTTAATATATGAAATTTCATCAACTGATTCTGATAGTGTTCACAAACATAAGAATATGTGTATATGTATGTATGATGTGCGCGCGCGCGTAAACACTATTCATCAAAACGTAGAGAATACTTTCGAAACATTTAAAATTGCACAGATAGAAAAGTGTTCAGTTTTCGAAAACTTTTATCTTTACAAGGAAAAAATGTATGGTATTATATAATTTTACTTTATATTTCCACTTATTGTATTATTAATGTTAATTTATTTTTCTGTCTATAATTAGATCAAATCGAATCTTATTGAAAACACAGAAAAAATGGATCTGCTCAAAAAAGAATTACCAAGACAAAAAAACGTATGAAAATTTTAAAAGAAAACTTATATAAAAGGAAGCTGAATTTAGAAGGAGAGAATACAATACAGTATATACAATACAGACAATAGACTGGAAAAATGGAATTATTATTATACGAAGAAAAAATTAAACACCGAAAGAGAAAAATATAGAGAAGCAAAGATACGAGCAGATTTAGCTAAATTGGAACTAGAATATTTCCAAAAACAGAAATTAAATTCTTAATACATTAATATATTATAATAACATTAATTGTCATTTTTAACGGGTTTAGTGTTATTAAATATGTTCACTATTATTAAATATGTTCAGTATTATTAAATATTATTAAATTAACCAATAAATATTATTGACTTATTTTAGAATTATTATTTTTATTGTTCTTTTTTATAAACTTAACTATTACGAACAAAATATTTAAGATTATGATACATTATGTAAAATGAGCTTGAATTAAAGCTTGTCGAACTGCGATGCCTTTTCCTAGTCGTGGTTGTATAGGATCGACTGGTATATAGGAAATTCTAGAGGTAGTCTTATTCAATGGCAAGATATCTTTAAGTAAAGCAATATGCAAAACAGCACATAACTATTATGTTGCATACATGTTCCCAATTTATTCCCCAGTCTCGACTTAAACATGGAAGTCTTCTTTTCCAAATTCCAAGACACACATACATTCGACACGATTACGAGTTTTAATATGAGCACAATTATATCTCATTTCTGGAATAGTCTGAGGATTTAATACTGAGGTATATAAATATGAAAGACTAGGATAATCATTGTCATCGACCAAAACACCTTCTAGTTCTCTTTGCATATATCTCATATTTATTCGTAATTATAATCTCATATTAAGTATACAACTATCATGTGTACTACCAGCCCATCGGGCTACAATATCTAAAAATTCTCTTTGTGGTCCAACTACAGTTTGTACATTTATTAAGAAAAAAGATTTTCTATTCCTAAAAACTTCATGAAACTTAACCTGGTGTATTAACTATTTTAATATGAGTACAATCGATAGCGTCATCAACTCTAGATATTCCATTTCAATTTTGGTGTCTGCCCAACTCTTGAAGCGTATTCCAATTATTTATTTTTTCTTCATATGTAACTGGAAATTTAATAAAAATCCGATGCATGCTGGCAAGAAGACTCGATACATTACAAATAATATTTGAAAGCTTGAGATATTTCTTCTAAATCATCACATACTACCTATAGAAAACAATGGGTGTTTTCCAATTGCAATATCCCTAGACACGGTGATACAAGTTCCAATTGCCCGTTATCGTCGATACAACGCTAGTCATCTGTACTCAGTCGAAGGCTATGTAAGCTTGTGTTTTCTAATGACAATTACATGTTACTGACTACGGCTATAAATGAGATTGGAAGACGTTGGTGGCCAGCACTTTTACTTTTTTTTATTTAATGTAGGCGGAAAAAGCTACATTTAATCTAACTCTATCCGAAACGGATCTCAACCATGCACAGCGTACACATTCTGTTCCAATTGAATCGTGCACAATGATATACCTTGTGTGTACGTTTGTGTTAAGATGTGTTAAGCAGTTGGAAAGCATCCAATATGTATGTATGTATGTACGTACGTATGTATGTACGTACGTATGTATATATGTACTATACATATGTAGATTATAATGCACTCTAATGTAAATATTATATAATTTTTTCTTTTCAAATTATATCCGGACCATACTTACGCAAGTTTTCTCGATTCAAAGAATTAGAGGATACAAATTTCGAAGTTGTGTTTACGAGAGTGTTTATCTTATTTCAAGACTCGATTATTGAATCGTAAAAAATATCTCGAGATAAACTTTATTTGAGTTCTTCACTTAAATCGCAATTACAAATTGACTCTCAAGATTCGTTTATTGAATTGTTCCATGACTCAAGATTAGTTTCAGCTGATTTTCTCAGCAGAAACACGACTATAAATACGGATCTTAAAGCTCTCTTAGCTCTTCGTGGTGTAATGAAATGTGGTGTTCTAATATCACCAATATAACGTGGTTCAGCATACAACGGAGAGTTTGGAAGAGTTACGTCCATCGGCGATATTATCAATACCTGATCAACAATGATAATTCGTAATACTATATTCTCATGTATTAAATAATTAAGATTCCCACTCGTGAATTCGAAATATTTAATAAACACGTTAAAGAATAAATGGTGAAATCATACTTCAAGAGTCGTGCGACTAAAGTCAGCAGTATATACAATACATTTTTTCTTGCTCGATCGCATGCATTGTTAAAAATTAGTAAAAATTTTTTATGCATTTTATATTTATATTATATATTTAGAATTATACAATTTTATTAATTTATTAGAATGCAAGTAATCCAATAAGAAAATGTGCATCGTGTGCCGCTAGCTTATCATTTAAAGAAACTTACCATGATCAATTTACTCTTCTTTAGGAATTAATTCGTCCATATTTTTATCGGCTATTACAGTTGAACATGATGGTTCCTCCTCATATATATTTACTATTTTTGAACATGGTTTCTCTTTTATACATTTATTTTATATTTTCTCTTTTATACATACATTTACTATTGTTAAACATGGTTCCTCTTTACATACATTTACTCTAGTTGAACATGATGGTTCCTCCTCACATACATTTATTATTGTTGAATATGGTTCCTCTTTATATATATTTACTATTGTTGAACATGGTTTCTCTTCACACACATTTACTATATATTCACTTTTGTAGCATTTTGCTGCAATCTTAATTTTACTGTTATTTTGATTCTTACAATTATATAACTAAAAAATAACCAAATCAAACAATTTTATATAATATATTATTTTTATATAATATATTATTTATCTTTTTATATACATACCTTTTTCTTTTTTGACATGATAAATAGATAGTATGCTTTTACTCTTTAAAACTCTATTAGTGGCTGTAAAAAATTAGTTGTTGTAAGAATCTTTTTCCGTGAAATGTTTTGAGCATAAATAAGTGGTAGTTTTGATCAAAATTTCCACCAAAATTACAAAAACTCTAATTCTACAAATACAAAACTAATCATTTTTTTCTTATTTGCATATCTTTTGGAAATCTGCAAAAATTGGAATGTGATTTTACTTAACCTAAAATATGCGAGCAGAGAATACAAGTTCATTATCAATTACGATTGTGTACTTACCTGTGATAAAACACTGTCACGATTACAACACAAATAGCAATATTGAATCATTTTATGTAAGTTATAATAAAATCGCGCTTATATTTGGATACTACGTATTGGCATCTGAAAATTTCGATTGGCTAGGAATGGTCATGCGCAAAAAGAAGAAAAGTTGAGTAGAATAGAAATACATCTTCTGTCTCTCAGTTTTGCTCACAGTTCGACGTCCGTATTCCCCTTCCATTACTATAAATTGTATGGCTAGAAGACTGCAGGCATTTTGCTATCTGGATACACACACACACACACACACACACACACACACACACACACACATATACACATACATATATACAGGGTGCGTCACCAAAATCCGGACAAATTTCAATTAAAATTTTCCATTATATTGTACCTCCGCTAAAGGTTGTTCTTGGCGTCCGAGAAAGTCTGATGCTTCTAGTAAACAGTCATATTCTCAAAATAGCCTCAAAATGGTATTGAAACCAAGTGCGGAATATAAGCAAAAAGCCGCAATCATCGGAGGCCTTCGCGCTGGGCGCTCAGCAACGGAAATAATTCGGTTCTTTGGATACTCGAGATCAACCGTTTATGATATATATATTGTGGCAAAATATATGGCTTTAGAACAGTCCAACGAAGGTTCCAGTATGCTAGCGAGAAAGAATCATTCGAAAGAATGCACCGCAAGGACCCCCGCAGTCGTTGAAAGAGTTCAAGCGCTGATTTCGGATGATTCAGGACAATCATTGTGCGTTCTGATGGATGTAGTGAAGCCGTGGATGAAAACTGTGGCGTCCGAAAGGCCATATGTTTTTCAGCAGGACGGTGCACCGGCTCATACGAGTCATTTGATTCAAAATTGGCTCTCAGACAACGTCGATATGTTTTGGTCCAAGGAATACTGGCCTCCCAACAGCCCAGATTTAAATCCCGTGGACTACTACGTATGGAGCGTAGTTGAAAGGGTCACAACAAGTCATAAACAAGTCTCGGCATCCCAATGTGACATCATTAAGGACCGCTATTGAGATAGCATTTCTCGGCATGGACAGCGCTACATTACAGCGTGCGTGTGAACGCTTCAGACCGAGAATAAAGGCCGTTATTCAAACTAATGGGGGACATATTGAATAATTGTGCTCTACAGGGATCCTCCAAATGCATGTAAAAGGATTTTGTGTAATATTTAATTTTTCATTAAAAACATTTTGTTTAAAGAAATTATTCGATTTGTCCGGATTTTGATGACGCACCCTGTGTACACACACACACACACACACACACACACACATACAGGGTGTCATGAATATACGGCCCCACTCGTCTCGAGCAGGTAGAGTGGACTAAATTGAGTAGAAAAATCCTCTACCATTTTGTAATGCTCGCAATAATTAACGAGATATTAATGTTTAAAGATAGCCGAATACGCGCGTCCGCTCGACTTACTATTGTCAAAGGTACGGCCCCACTCGTTCCGAGCAGGTAGTGTGGACTAAACTGAGTAGAAAAGTCCTCTACCATTTTGTAATGCTCGCCTATTATTTGGGGCCGTATATTCATGACACCCTGTATGTGTGTGTGTGTGTGTGTGTGTGTACACAGGGTGCGTCATCAAAATCCGGACAAATCGAATAATTTCTTTAAACAAAATGTTTTTAATGAAAAATTAAATATTACACAAAATCCTTTTACATGCATTTGGAGGATCCCTGTAGAGCACAATTCATGACACCCTGTATATATATGGGGCATTTTCTATCAAATCGATCACATTCCTGCTCATTTCAATTTTTGAGATAAAATTTTTTAAAAGGGCTTAAAAATTTTATTGAAACACACGTGCACGTTTATTCACAATATCATTAATTTTTCCAATGTCATTCCAGCATCCATTTTGGATCCGCCATTTTGAATTTTTTTAATGCTACGGCACCGAGAAATAGACATTTCAAGGAAAATTTTGAGCCCTTTTGAAAAATTTTTTCTCAAAAATTGAAATTGGCAAGGGATGGTCGATTTGACAGAGAATGCCTCATATATGTATATACAGGGTGTTCAAAAAGTATGTCTCTTCCGGATTCTCGGAAGAATGTCATTTTTGAAAGAAATGTTCCAGATAAAAATTGTAAGGTATAAACAGATTTATTTATAAATCTTATCAATTTGACCTTGAGTAGCGTTATCAAGATCAGGTTAATATCAAATCGATTTTTTTTTAACGAGACACCCTATTTTTGATTTCAGAATCTAATAGCCGGTATTAAGAGCTTTTCAAAACACTATAATAAAGTAATTTTTCATTAAGCAATTTTCGAGTTATGAGCCTGGAAAGTTACAGTATCGCCGGCATTAGAATTATCAAAGATGTACCGCGTTGTCCGATCGGATTTACACCTTGTGTGGATGTGTGTATGTATACATGTATGTATGTTTATATGTGTGTGTACATGTGTGCTTGTTCCGAAAAGTTCTTGATTATTATTTGAGTAAAACTAAGATTGGTTTATCTTGCCTTCACTAGTCGGATAGATCCAATTTGTCTTCACTGGCCGGATAAATCAATCCTACTTTTACTAGTCAAATAATGTCAAGAACTTTTTAAAACGAACGCACGCGCACACCCCCCCCCCCCACACACGCATACACTCGCGCGCGCGCACACACACACACATACACACGCGCGCGCGCGCGCGCACGCACAAAGTGTAAATCAGGCAATCTCCACGCGGTACATTTTTGATAATGCTAAAGATAGCGGTACTGTAACTGTCCAAGCTCATAACATAACTCGAAAATTACTTAACCAAAAAATTACTTTAGTATAATGTTTTGAAAAGCTCTTAACACTGGTTATTAGATTCTGGAATTAAAAATAGGGTGTTCCATTAAAAAAAAATCATGACTTTGATCTGACTTTGGCGACCCAAGGTCAAACTGATAAGATCTATAAATAAATCTTTTTATACCATACAACTTTTGTATGAAACATTTCTTTCAAAAACATCATCATCGAATAAATCCGAAGTTCTGATCTTTTTTATAAAAGAGTATTCCAAAAAGGTCAGGACCCCTGAATATCTCAGAAAATATAAGTTTGACAGAAGTTTCAAACAAAAGTTGTAAGGTTCAAAAAAATCTAATTACTGATCTTACCAGTTTGATCTTGGGTGGCATCGCCAAGATCAGGTTGATTTTTTTAAATTGAACACCCTACTTTTGATTCCAGAATCTAATAGCTGATGTCAAGAGCTTTTCAAAACACTATAATAAAATTATTTTTCATGAAGTACTTTTCGAGTTACAAAGCTTGAAAGTTACAGTAATCCGATAATCAAAATAATTCCATATCACCGGCATTAGCATTACGCAAATTGTTCAACTGATAGCTAAAACCTCTTGAATGTTGTTCAGGATCATGTCCCGGATAACATTTGTTAAGATCAAAGTCATTGGGAATTGTTTCTCTTATTTTTATTTTTGCACTGAAAATTCATTTTTATGTAAAAATAAAAATAAAAGGCTTCCTATTCTATAACTCTTAACAACTGCAACGATATCGTTGCATTGTCATTGTGCAGATTTTGTATACAGTAAAAAAGCTGCGCAACGATATCATTAGAGTCGTTAAGAGTTACAGAATAAGCCCCTAAGAGAATCAATTTCCAATGATCCTTGATCTTAACGAATGTTATCCAGGACATTATCCTGAACAACATTCATTAGACTAACAAACATAAAAAAAAATTTTTTTTTTTTTAATCGGCCTCAACTTAAAAGCTTCTATTTCATTCCAAATCTCTAAATTTTTATCCAGAAATATTAAGATTTAGAGGTAATGATTTTTAAATCAAAATTTCGATTTTCCTTAATATATGTTTGATTTGATGCACAAATGACTTAATTCGGATTTTTTTTATAATTTTCTTCAAAACTAAGCAAAAACGAATATCTCTACAGGACTTTTTTTCTTAGTTTATCGATCTCCTACACGCTCCCAAAATTTTGACATTTAAATTCCAAACACCCTGTATAAAATCAAATATGTGTGTGGTGCGTTATAATTTAACAGTTTTTACTTATTTTAAGTAAATATTCAGTTCAGAGGAGCCCCCTCCAATGACCTTGACCTTGACATATATATATGTTGTAGTAACCTCCAACCCTGAGTAACCTCCAACAGGTTTTAACCGTACTCATTACTCGTTAAAAAATTATTAAGAAAGAAAGTTTCAAAAATGATGTCTTTTTTTACTATATAGAACAAAAATTTCCTGCTTTAAAATATATTTTACGCCTGTTCATGCGAAACGACTCTCACTCCACCCCTTCCCTGCTACGGGACGCACGACTTTCTACGCGAGACGTAGAAAATTGTGCGCCCCTATGCGTTACTATACAGGATGTTTCAGAAATAGTTGGTCAAACTTTAAGAGCATATTCCACTCATTGTAAGGATGAAAAAAAGTCATATAAAAATGGATTCGAAAACACTTCTTTCCAAGTTATAAAAATTTTTTTATTTTATACTTATACCTATATTTTATTTTATATCTATATCTATATTTATACTTATATCTATATTTACAAAAATTGCTGGAAATGATTTCCTTCCGCATCGATGCAGAATTTTTGAACGTCTTCGATAATCCATGCGACGTCGATGCAAAGCATGCATCGATGCGGAAGTACATCATTTCCAACAATTTCTGTAATGAAAATATAGATATAAGTATAAAATAAAAAATAGATACAAGTATAAAATAAAATACAGACTAATATAAGTATAAAATAAAATATAGGGATAAGATCATTGGGGAGGAAAACGCCACATTTAAGTCTTTATTCTTGAATAACTTCTTAATGTTGAACTAACGAACGAAAAAATATTTACATTTTAGCAACCTTCTTTTATTCATACAAATCAATGAATTAAATTTTTGATATTCTGTATTATTAAAAAAAATTGATATGTCACCCTGCAAAAGTGACATCTTCCCCTTATATATAAGGTAAGATACCACCTCCTATGGGAAAAGATATAAACAATTAAATAATATGATGCAATATAAACTTGCATATTTTATTTATTTATAGTCCATAATCAAGGGTTTAAGTTATAAGAACATATAAAGATATGATAAAACATAAATTGTCGGAATATGAAAGAGAGTAATTTAAGAAGTAAGTTGGACATACTTTTATTCATTTAAACAGCATTTCATTAACTTAAAATTTCGAATTATATAAAGCATCCAAAATTTTAATTCATAAAATCGTTTTAATGACGGTTTCTAGCAGGAAAATTGTGTTTTGTATTTACTGTCATCTTATCCCCAAGTGTAACAGAAATATTTAATAAGGAGTTTGCATAATTTTTAAAAAATATTGCATTTTATAATTTATATATATATCTTTAAATGCAATTTTTTAATAATTTTTTAACATAATTTATGCAAGAAAATAAATAATAAAGAATTGCATTATTTGAAATGCCGAAGACGACCGATCTCTCCCGAACGTGCTGTGACGTCACACTGCAACAACGAAACCACAATTATTCAGTAAGAAACTAATTTATTTTAAAAGCAAAGGAAACATGTACAAAATGTATTTTATACTTTTGTAAAAGCACAACAACTAAAACATCAGAAAAATTGTTCTTTTATCTGCCTTAAGCTGAAAAAATGATTTAAAAGTGCACATCATGTTGATGAATCAGGAAAATGGAATTATTTTTATTGTGAAGATCATTTCGATGTATTATATAAAATATGTATTTTGTGCTCTTTAATTATAACAATTATAAAAATATTAATCGTGTTCATGTAAAAACATTCAACATAATCTAAAATGTAGGATAAAACATTGAATGAAAGGTATTTTGGGATTTTATAAAATTATTTTAAAATTATAATTTATAATTAATAAAAAAACATATTTTTAATTAAAATATTTTAATGTGTAAATGACATTTCTAAAATGTTTATAACCTTACATTAATAAAATTTATCAGAATAACTTGCTTTTTCAAACATTTTTTCTTTTGCAAATTTATGAAATTATCAATTGACAATGAATCTTTTTTAGTACAAAAGTTAAACATTAACTGATGAATTGATAATGTATAAACTATTCTTTTTTATTGATAATATATAAACTGTTCTTTTCTCTTTATATCTATTAATATATGTCTTGACAACTTATCTAATTATTTTTGTTTTGGTTTGTTTGATTACTTTATAAAATTAGAATTGTCACCTAAATTTTTAGTCGTAGATTCAAAATTCATTATCACCTCATTAGTTATTGTAATAAATTTTTTTGAAATTGCAACATTACAAGACTGATTTTCTCCAATAATATTCAACTTCAGTTCAGGAGATGCAAATATAGTCTATTAATCCACATTAAGAAGGCTATACCACGCTTAATTTTTCTATAATTAAATTCAATTTATTTATAGAAACTTATACACAGTGCGACAAATATGTTCCCGGACACGAACTACATCTCAGCAACCAATGGCGACATCTGTGCGTTCAAACATGCATTTTAAAGGTTGAACATTTTGCTATCATCTGTCAAAGTTTCATTCATTTTGGTTGACATATAACGAAGATATGACAATTCATGTTAAACAAGATTTTGGTCGAGGTAGAAATTTTAATATGGAACAAAGAGCAGTGATTAAATTTAACGCAAAACTTGGTAAAAGTGCATCAGAAACATTCCGAAAGCATCATGTTTCATCACCCGTAACAATTGATTTTAGGAAGATTGGATTATTTTCTGCGGCTGCAATGATGTCTCTGGAATAATTGATTCTTGCTGATTTTTGATCGCTTATTAATGTGTGTGGAACAAACTTCGCACAAACCTTCGTTTTACCCAAATCTTCATGTA
>JAANIC010006441.1:881858-932067 GCA_017607545.1 Acromyrmex charruanus
ACATTATCGTTGTCGTCGACAAGTTAAGATTATGATTTGTTTTCATGTTCGATTTATTAATATTTATTGAAAATTATTAATTATAAACATATTTCCGTATCTTCCATCCGATGCTATTCTCCATATTTTATATTTTCTTAATCAAAAGCTTCTCGAAATATTGCACGCTTTTTCTCTATTTTGCAGACATTTACTACCATTTACCGCCATTTATCACTGCTTGCTGTTTGTTCGGTTCGATTTCAACGAGTTGCGGCAAAACATATTTTTCGGAAGTGTCATTTCATGTAAAATTTTTAACCAATAGTAACGAATTGCTGCCGCAGCGTGTACGTATGAAAAGGTATCTTTATGGTGTGGTTCCATGATGTGGAATTAGCGACACGTTTATGATTGCTCGTGGCTTCATTCCGCCGATTCCATTCCGCTAAAATGTGTTTTTTCCTAAATTCCATTGAGCGGAATTTGCGGAATGCGCAATTAATCCTGATCAATCGCAAGTCTTCACATTTAGAGATCCTAAAAAGAGAAACTCATCACGTGACTATAGGTGATTCTGATTGGCTGGGGTCTGGATTGCTATCTGTGCTCCATGAACATGTACCAGAAACTGACAGCATACGTTATGTATGCTGAAGCATATTGCCTGTATTGCCTGTTGTTCTGACTATTTTTGGTAAATTAATTTATCACATCTATGTAAAATTAGTTATTAGGAGTACAAATTAGTTCGGTCCGTTTTCTAAAAGATGGCTCCGGCNTACTCCGAATACGTTGCATAACATGTACGTAGCATCTCCAAAATATATAAAAATCCAAATCTACGACAAGAGAATCACATTATTAATGAAACAGATATCTCTAACTTCCGTACTACTTATTTTTAACTATGGGGTGTTAATTCAAAGCTTATTCGTGACAATATATACATTACTTTTTCGCACAATTTTACATAGATGTGATAAATTAACTTACTAAAAATAGTCAGAACAACAGGCAACACAAGCTGCTTCAACGTAACGTATGCAAACTGCATACGTAACGTATTCTGTCAGGTTATGGTACATGTTTATGGAGCACAGATGTGCGATCTAGACTCTAACCAATCAGAATCACCCATAGTCACGTGACGAGTTGGCGACTCTCTTTTTAGGGTCTCTAGATGTAGTATAATTAGTGACGAAGGTAAATGTTAAGAAGAGCCCGCTCATTTTGATACAAATATATTGAATCGATGCGTTTTGCGTAAAAATAAATATTTGACAAGAAAAAAGTGTCACTCTGCTCTGCGAATATTATTAGAAAATCGATGATTATTTAGGCCAGAAAATCTATCTTAACAGTGGTTCACTAATGCTTTAAAAACATAAATTCTTTACTAAAGTAGTGAATTTGTATTTTAAAAGCAGTGAATTTGTGTTTTTAATGCAGTGGATCACTGCTGTGACAGATTTCCTAACCCGAATAGTCGCTGACTTTAAAGATTAATATCTTGGTTTGCGGAGCAGAGCGACACTTTTTTTGTCAAATCTTTATTTTTACGCGAAAATACATCAATTCAGTATTTCTATTCAAAATTTGACCGGGCACTTCTTAATTAATATTTATCTTTGTCATTCATGGAGTAATAAGAAGATCGAATTCGAGATCTGAAAAGGAGCGGTTCACACTGTAACAATTGCCCACTGCCAATCATAGCGACTTCTGCGTAGAGAGTTTTTTTTATATTTTTTTGAGCGCTGTGATTGGCTTGTGCACAATTGGCTTGTGTGCAATTGCTATACACTCTGTCTGAAAGTTGAAATTCCATAATAAATAATACAGTGGTTTAGTTTCCACCGAGGGTTTAAACCAGATCAGAATGTAAGAACTAACCAACTACAGTCGAGTATTCCCCTGTTACAGTCCTGTTACGACAGGAGAATGCTCGACTGTAGTTGATTGATTCTGATCTGGTTTAAACTCTCAGTGGAAACTAGGCCAATGATACATGGCAGAAATCTTGCTTTGTCTTCTCGCTACAGATTACAAAGATTAGATTCGATATTTCTTGACACTAGAAAACGAGCGTTGAAAAGGCATCTTTATCAAAGTAAGTTTACCGTCAAGAGGCGCGCGCAGAGAAGCTTGCTCCGATATTTTATCTCTCGCATCATTTTGGTAAATCCCATCGACATATAGAGGGTGCTTTCCATTTCATGACACAAGTCGACATAAGAGTCATTCTATCTTTGTCACTCTCTGAATGTTAACAAGGGTAAAATGATGCTTGTGTCAACTTGTATCGACTTGTGTCATCAAATGGAAAGCATCCATTATGGATCACCGATGGCAGTGACGGAGGTAGAAACACGAATAGAGTGAGAGGTAGATAAATGGATGACTTTCTTTCTCTGCTTACTAAGCCTGATTGGTTGGAGCGGTGCAGCTAGATCAACAATAACCAATCAGGCTTAATAAGCAGAGAAAGAACGTTTATTCATTTATCTACCTCTCATTCTATTCATGTTTCTACCCTCACCATCGTCATTGGTAATCTATTCTATACGTCAATGGCCAAAAATAAAAATTGACCAATCACAGTCGTCAATTTTTAGTTTCTGACTTCTGATTTATAACTAATGGCTTATTGTAGAAGCCCATAAGTCTTAAGTCGTAAGAAATTGACTAACTCCGGATCTACAATAGATTTTTAAGCCTTAAGCAGTAAGGAATGGACGAATCACAATCAATTATTCTCCTTGCATTCGACTGTAGTTGATCAATTTTATACGGCTTAAAGCTTAAAACACTTATTGTAGAACCGAACCTACAGTCGAATGCGAGGAGAATAAAGATACAATATCATAGTGTCGCTTGTCGCAGCGATAAATGATCACGTGACTGAATTCTCTCTCAATTTGCCCACTTTCTTGTCGCCAGCGACACCGTTGAAAAATTAGATTAAACTTTTAGTGACATTGCTCTTATGGAAAGATTTAAACATGGAACAGCAAGATGTAAGTATAATAAGGGTATTTACTTAAATTATATTCCTAAACATCCTTTCCGAGGAAAATTTTACTCGAAATATATATAAAACATGTATACTACAGTATTTCGAGTAAAATTTTCCTCTGAGAGGACGTTTCGGAATGTAGCCTTAGAATATAGATGTCATCGCAAAACTTGGTAAAAATATATTCATTTGATACGTTTCCATTCGAAATGAGAGAATGTAGTAGAATTAAGTAGAAAAATGCTTTATGAAGAGATTATTCAGGAGATTACGAGAGATTATTAGGAAAACGAATTTTCTTTATCTGCATAGTTATTAGAGCTGTGTAATGTAAACGTCATCCGAGTGTCTTCGTGTATTATCTTATTATCTGTTATTAATGTTAAACACAAAGATAAAATAATGTGTGGCAGCATTTGGATAATATTTCCGAACGTAGCCCAACTCTAACATTTAATAATTCGCTTCGTGAAGCATACCATTATATTTTTCTGCCAGATTCTTTCATTTTGAGTGAAAACGTGTCGAATAAATATATTTTTATCAAGTTTCATAGTGATGCCCGTATTCTAAATAATTATCACAATAAATAAATAAGTAAATACAAATTTCTTATCAATAAAAAATTTGTTCTATGCGATTTTACGTCATTTAACTCTGATTATTTTTAATTTTATTTCCAATTTTATTTATGTCGACTTTTCTTTATGATCGCTCAATACATTATATCAATTTAATTATTGTATTATTAAATTATTATTATTATTTATTATTATTATTATTATTATTATTTATTATTATTATTAAATTATTATGTTATTATTTAATTATTGTATTATTTGTTATTATTTGCGATAATTTCATGAAATTTTCAGATGGCTGTTGTATATACTTATGGCATATGTGAAATGATCATCGACGAAAAGAGCATTTTGACTCATGAGTGTATGCAAGCAACACTTTCTTCGTTGATAATTTTTTAATAATTTTTTTTTAATCTATGTTAACGTCATCTTTCAAGTAAAGATCAACTTAAAACCTCCTTTTTTATATTTCCTTTTTAAATTTATTCATTCTTTACATTTATTAATGCATATAGATGCTATTAGTCTATTTTGTAGTTTCGNACGAATAGAGTGAGAGGTAGATAAATGGATGACTTTCTTTCTCTGCTTACTAAGCCTGATTGGTTGGAGCGGTGCAGCTAGATCAACAATAACCAATCAGGCTTAATAAGCAGAGAAAGAACGTTTATTCATTTATCTACCTCTCATTCTATTCATGTTTCTACCCTCACCATCGTCATTGGTAATCTATTCTATACGTCAATGGCCAAAAATAAAAATTGACCAATCACAGTCGTCAATTTTTAGTTTCTGACTTCTGATTTATAACTAATGGCTTATTGTAGAAGCCCATAAGTCTTAAGTCGTAAGAAATTGACTAACTCCGGATCTACAATAGATTTTTAAGCCTTAAGCAGTAAGGAATGGACGAATCACAATCAATTATTCTCCTTGCATTCGACTGTAGTTGATCAATTTTATACGGCTTAAAGCTTAAAACACTTATTGTAGAACCGAACCTACAGTCGAATGCGAGGAGAATAAAGATACAATATCATAGTGTCGCTTGTCGCAGCGATAAATGATCACGTGACTGAATTCTCTCTCAATTTGCCCACTTTCTTGTCGCCAGCGACACCGTTGAAAAATTAGATTAAACTTTTAGTGACATTGCTCTTATGGAAAGATTTAAACATGGAACAGCAAGATGTAAGTATAATAAGGGTATTTACTTAAATTATATTCCTAAACATCCTTTCCGAGGAAAATTTTACTCGAAATATATATAAAACATGTATACTACAGTATTTCGAGTAAAATTTTCCTCTGAGAGGACGTTTCGGAATGTAGCCTTAGAATATAGATGTCATCGCAAAACTTGGTAAAAATATATTCATTTGATACGTTTCCATTCGAAATGAGAGAATGTAGTAGAATTAAGTAGAAAAATGCTTTATGAAGAGATTATTCAGGAGATTACGAGAGATTATTAGGAAAACGAATTTTCTTTATCTGCATAGTTATTAGAGCTGTGTAATGTAAACGTCATCCGAGTGTCTTCGTGTATTATCTTATTATCTGTTATTAATGTTAAACACAAAGATAAAATAATGTGTGGCAGCATTTGGATAATATTTCCGAACGTAGCCCAACTCTAACATTTAATAATTCGCTTCGTGAAGCATACCATTATATTTTTCTGCCAGATTCTTTCATTTTGAGTGAAAACGTGTCGAATAAATATATTTTTATCAAGTTTCATAGTGATGCCCGTATTCTAAATAATTATCACAATAAATAAATAAGTAAATACAAATTTCTTATCAATAAAAAATTTGTTCTATGCGATTTTACGTCATTTAACTCTGATTATTTTTAATTTTATTTCCAATTTTATTTATGTCGACTTTTCTTTATGATCGCTCAATACATTATATCAATTTAATTATTGTATTATTAAATTATTATTATTATTTATTATTATTATTATTATTATTATTTATTATTATTATTAAATTATTATGTTATTATTTAATTATTGTATTATTTGTTATTATTTGCGATAATTTCATGAAATTTTCAGATGGCTGTTGTATATACTTATGGCATATGTGAAATGATCATCGACGAAAAGAGCATTTTGACTCATGAGTGTATGCAAGCAACACTTTCTTCGTTGATAATTTTTTAATAATTTTTTTTTAATCTATGTTAACGTCATCTTTCAAGTAAAGATCAACTTAAAACCTCCTTTTTTATATTTCCTTTTTAAATTTATTCATTCTTTACATTTATTAATGCATATAGATGCTATTAGTCTATTTTGTAGTTTCGCTTTATTTTTGTTATGCACAATCGCATCAACTTGACAGGTAATCGTAATACTATTTTTGATATAACATTTTGGAGTTGACAGCACTTTGCAATATAATTACCGTCAAAAATTTATCGCTGCTAGCTTATTTATATGAGTGATATTCGAGGTTAGCATATGAAATTACATGACTCATTTATCGCTGAATATGTCGATGAGCGACACTATGAACATTTACCTTAATAAGTGATTTGTCCATTTCCTTATGGCTCCTGCTTAGTCGCAGCCATGTTGGAATCATAACGTCAGAAGCGAAAAATGATACGTTAATTTATGTTGCGTGCCATTTTTAAATAAACATGATTTGGATGAAACGAAATGATTAGATCATTTTAAAACATTTGTAAAAATCGATGAAAGCTATTTTTTCCTCCCTTGATAGTCAGTAAATGGTCGTAAAAGGCACGTAAAGTGAGCTTATATTCGGGCAAAAACACACGGTCCGACAGCTGTTGAAACGAGTAAAATATACGCTTTTATATATAAAATTCCAAGATGACTTTAGTTTTCATCGATAATTACAATTTTGATTAGTACGAGACAAGTCACATTTTCACAATTAAGCAAATAATGACGAAATGGCACTCAACATAAATTTCGCCGTCAAAACGTTACTTTTCCACACTTATAAAAGTTCGTCCATTTATTGCGGTGCGGCGCTGTAACACACACAAGCATCCATGTCGCCTGCGGCGTGCCGAAAGTGAACGAGACAGCGAGCTCCTTTTCACACTAGTCGCTTGTTTCAAGCGACCGAAAATGTTTTCTCGGCAATCTCGGCCGCTCGGCGACTCTAGGCATCAATATGAGGCAGGGGATATCGTAAATAACATATAAGTTTTAATAAATTGTAGCAATAGTGTACCCTTCACATTAATCCAGAATAGTACAAAACATGTTAAAACGCAATCGTTTACGAGATATTTAATTATTTACAATTTTTTATGCATGTTATATAGTGTATACCTCCCCTTCATAAACTCGAGTAGCAAGAATAGTTCAGCAAAAGTAGAATTTTATCGGAAAAAAATTATAAAGCAGCATTTCTCTTTACGAAAGTCTCGGAAGGCCAAAAAAGAAATGCGTATGTTTGAGACTCGAGACTTGTGAAGAAAGTATGCGAAAAATAATCGAATAGTTGCAAAAAGCACGTTTTTCGCTTATAAAATAAAAGATATTTATTATATGGAAAAAAATTCGGTATAAAAAATGTAGGTATTCGAAATACCTACAAAATGAGATATGGAATATTAAAATCGATCTATTAGTTCAGTAGAAAAAAATAAAAAACACCTTTTGATGAAAAAATCCTTTTTTTCACTCGCTCTCTATTCATTGAGATTTAAACACAAAGCTTTGAATTCTCGTAAAATGTAGCGACCCTCGTAATGAACAAATCTAGTCTTGAACAAGCTTGAAATGTTCATTAGTTTTTGCAAAAAATCATTTGTTCACTAAAAACTTACGGAAAACTTAATTTCTTTATCTTTGAGCAGTCGCACAGCAATTTACAGGGTTAATTTTTCTTCTTCAAGAATTGCGTACACTTAATAATCACGTACACTTAATAACAAAACGATTTTTTGCAGTTAAACTATTATATTAAAACGACTTCAAAAAGTGAATATCTTAAAAAAAATGGAAATAATTTCGTTAATATGCATCATATCAAAGCCATATGAAGTATTCGAAATCTGACATTTTTCTACGAATTTAAAAAAAAGATTACCCTCCGATTATTAGGAGTCGACGTAACAATTTTTTTTTCAAAAAATCACTGTGGCTCTAGTTTTTAAGATTAAGAGTTCCATTTGGCACCAATTTATCAAGGAAGAATAATTGAATTTGTTGTTAAAAAAATCTCGAATTTTAACCATGAAATTGTTAGTTTAGAAAATTTCTTCTTTCTTGAATATTTTCAGTTTATTACTAAAAAATCACGCTTGAGTATGAAACGCATGTCTGATTAACAAATTTAAGTCACATTAACTATGTTTCTTTATTTAACATACTGTAAAAAGTATCTAATTAAACAATTAAATATACGGAATTATCAGTACAAAAAACTAAAAATTTCATGGTTACAATTATTTTGCGAAACATTTGATTAAGCTATTTGTTCATATCTCGCCGAACTACCCCAGATTTAAAAAAATCAGGTTTCCAAGTCAATTTATTGCTAAGAAAATATAAATTTAGCAAATTTTAATGCACGAAATCAAATACGCGCGAATCGCCGAGCAGACCGATTTTCCCCACTCGACTGCGCGTCGAATTCCCTCCAATGTTGTTTTGTAAAACTTTTTTTTAAACAAATTTTTAAAACATATTTTAAATATCAGATTAAATTAAACATGCTTTTTTTTACAATTTAAAACAAATGTTTAAAACGTTATTTTTTAAAACTATCTGTGTTTTTAATACTATTTAGTAGAGAAGAAGGTAATACTCCAGTTACATTTTACGATAACTTGGTTTACTTGGTTAATAATAAATATTTAAGTAAAACTTGACAATTACATTCATTAAAATATTGAATCGATTCTGGACTTAAAATTACGAAATATTTATTACTTAGGACACTATTAATAAAAATGTGGCAGCATTGCATAATAGCGAATCGAAGAGAAACATGGATGATAATGTAGCCTTCCATAAAAAAAATAGTCTTAAAAAGTTTTGTTTAGAAAACAGTAGTTTGATTATAAAATTAACAAAATAGAAGAGTGTATTGTAGAATATATGCATGTATACAAATGTATATACATACACATGAATACATATAATTTTATGTATACAGGATATTTGGGAAATAATAATAAATTTTTCGCATAGGGGCAGAATGGAATAAACTGAAAAGAAAAGACCTCCATCATTTTGTAATTTTCGCAGTAAGTAATAAGATATTAGTTGCTAAAAATTGTTGAAAATTGATCTTTAATAATTTTTTACTCGAATACTATCAACTTTACAAAAAAAAAACTGCAAGAGACAATTGTTAATTTTCTTTTCATAGAGCTCTAAGAATTTTTTTAGAATTTTTTAATACCGTATTTTCTTATATTGATAAAAATGAAATGATGCAGTACTAAAAAGTTGATAAAAAATTCTGAAAAAATTCTGAAAAAATTCGTAAAGTTCTATGAAAAGAAAATAAACAATTTTTGTCTTTTGCAGTTTTTCTGTTGATAGTATTCGAGTACAACTAACTGAAGATCAATTTTTGTCAATTTTTAGCAATTAATATCTTATTAACTATTACGAAAATTGCAAAATAGGATACTTTTCTTCTCAGTTTAATTCATTCTGCCCTTATGCGAAAGATTTATTATTATTTCCAAACACCCTGTATATAAGCAGCTTAGCAGCCTACAAAAATCTATAGTAATGTAAATTATAGGTTAATATTAGAACTACAATTAGTTCGTGGAATAATTATTTTGAAATAAAAATCTCAAAAAAGAAGCCGTGAGTAATTAATACGCATAAAGGACTACGAGTACATTAGCAAAATGCCATACTATTGTTTAAATTTGCATAACTTAAGATATGTACAGTCCAATAAAATGTTAAATAACAAACAATACATTCAAATATACATATATTTATGTGATAATACGCTCAAATTTAAGAAAAATGGAGTAAGATGTAATTAAATACTAAAATGTATCTCAGAAACGTTTCAAAATACTTGAAAGAAAAAATACGTTAATAAAAATACGTAATGAAATGTAATAAATATAAGTTTAAAATGTGTTTTTTTTTTGTTTTAAACATGATTTTTTTCTAAAGTTGTTCGAAACATATATAAAACATTAAAAACATGTTTTAAACAAAAAAGACTGAATGTTTTTTTTTAAACAAGTATTTTATCAACCCTGCTTCCCTCACTCCGTCCTACCTCGCTCGCGTTCTTCAACTTTCCAATAGTTTTAAACAAACTTTTTCGACAGCAAAAAATTCGAGAATAGTAAATTTAATTCTTCCTTGATAAATTGATGCCTAACGGAACTCTTAATCTTAAAAACTAGAGCCACAGTGAAAAAAATTGTTATCTCGGCTTCTAATAATCGGAGGGTAATTTTTGTTTTTAAGTGCGTAGAAAAGTGTCAGATTTCTAATGCTTCACACGGCTATTTGATATGATGCATATTAACGAATTTCCATTTTTTTGAAGATATCCATTTTTTAAAGTCGTTTTATAATAGTTTAATTGCAAAAAATCGTTTTGTTATTAAGTGTACGTGATAGTGCAATTCTTGAAGAAGAAAAATCAGCCCTGTAAATTGCTGTGCAACTGCTCAAAGATGAAGAAATTAAGTTTCCCGCAGGTTTTTAATGAACAAATGGCTTTTTGCAAAAACTAATGAACATTTCAAGCTTGTTCGACTAGATTTGTCCGTCATTACGAGGGCTACATTTTATGAAAATTTCAAATCCTTGCGTTTAAATCATCTCAATGAACAGAGAGTGAAAAAAAGAACTTTTTCATCAAAAGATGTTTTTTATTTTTTTTCTACTGAACTAATAAATTGATTTTAATGTTCCACATCTCATTTTGTAGTTATTTTGAATACATACATTTTTTATACCGATTTTTTTTTTATACAATCAATATCTTTCGTTTTATAAGCGAAAAACATGTTTTAACTATTCGATTTTTTTTGCATATTTCACAAGTCTCGAGTCTCAAACATACGCATTTCTTTTCTGATGCCCTTTCGAGATTTTCGTGAAGAAAAATGGTTTATAATTTTTTTCCGGTAAAATTCTACTTCTACTGAACTATTCTTGCTACTCGAGTTTATGAAGGAGAGGTATACTATATAACGCACATGAAAACGTAACAATTAAACAATTAAATCGTAAACAATTAAATATCGTTGCGTTTTAACATGATCTATTCTGGATTAAGAGAAAGGGCATTATTACTATAATTTATTAAAACTTATATGTTATTTAGAATGCCCCTCGTTCCTTGTTAATAGAGAGCCTATAATCAGAGTGGCGCCATACGAAAGATGACGTCATATTTTAGAGAAATTCTGCGAGAGAGAAAGAGATATACGATCTCAGTCTATCCAACAGACTGTCAGTTTTAGGGTTAGGTTCAACAGCATTGAACGACACAGATACGTAAAGGTACATTGATAAAAATAAAATTATCGAAATTATTTTAGAAATATAGTTGGATGTACAATACCGTTTTATAACAATTCATTAAAAAAAGGATATGTTATGAAAATAATTCCGAAAGACACAGAACGCCGAATGAATTGGTTAAAGAGTATAAATGGCAAATATAAAAATTGGACACCATCAAAAAATTCATCTGTATATGAGGTAAAGTAATTTATTCTTTATAAATAATGTATTTAAAATATTAAAATAAAAATATAACATAAAACATATACAGATTAATTATAATATCTGAAGACACGGTCTTGGCACTACCACGATCTTGGTAGTGCTTGGCACTAAGTATATGTATAGTCATCACATTGGTTACGAATTTAATTCTTTCTCTTTTTGTCGTAACCTTTTCAATTATATATCATTGCATTGTGAATCTAAATTAAATAATATGATAATTACGATATTTAATATATAATATTTTATGAAATGGTATATACATATATAATATTTTTCTGAATTTTTGATTTCTTTTATATTATTACAGATGCATTTTNTTTGCTCCTAAAATGTAGGAACAAAGAATGAATAATAAACTAGCGCATTTAATAGCGCAAATAATGTGCAATAAATAACGTTTTGTATAAAGTAATGTGCAATATTACAAAATGTACAATAGTACAAAATAAATGAAATTTTATAATAAATAATATATGTAAAAAAGTTTTATTATTTTATACAATATTTATATACAATATTTATTTATTATCATTTTTTAATTTGTCACAATTTTTGAGCATTTTTTAGCATGAATTCAAAATTTAGAAAATAATGCGTTTAAAAAATTGGAGGGAATGGCTAAAACATAGCGGACCAATCACAAGTGATACCCGTATGGCGTCACTCTGTAGGCTCTCTACTTGTTAATGCCTTGGGTCGCCGAGCGGTCGAGATTACTGAGAAAGCATTTTCGGTTTCTTGAAATAAGTGATTAATATGAGAAGGAGCTTACTGTCTCGTCCACTCTCGGCGCGCCGCAGGCGAGCACACGGACATAAGCTCGTGCTTAAGAGAATCCTAAAGCGAAGCTCGAACTTCGACGACGTTACCAGAGGTCGCGCCGCGCGCCACACACACGTCGACATGTTTTTATATACTACCACATCAATATCTCACGCAATCTATACGCAGTCGCACATTCGTGTCAATTTTCGTATAACAAATCATCGCGGTAAAGCGATCTAAGTCTAATTCTAAGAACTCGACGTTATTTGTTCGTGTAAACTAGGTGTCTGGGAACTACTATTTCGTACGTACAGGCTGCAAAGCATTCATTTCAAGCAAATGTCACGACTTGACAGCTGAGACCCTACATTTCACTAAGAAATGGTAAAATATATTGTATATCAATTTTGAAATTTTTGATCGTTCTAGGGATAGACTTCACTTCCCACACACATATTAATGCATATACTTTACTCTTGGAAAAGGATTTTCGAATCGGTAAATGAGAAAAAAAACATTTGTTATATAAAAATTACATTTTTTAATCGGTAAAACAGGAGGCTTTAGGATTCCCTCAAGTGTGTGGCTACCGGTTTCGTCAGACCGTCGTCTCATTCTGTGTCGCCATCGTCAACGCAGAGTTTCTTGGCTGAGTAGTCAAGAGCGAAATCACGTAGGGTGAAATCACATGGTATGTGAATCAACATGCGGGATAGAGGATGTGTGATTCGAATAGCCAATCATGGGAAAGACATGGGATAGAAAAATGCGGAAGAGCGCTGATTGGCTGTTCGAATCACGCATCCTTTGTCCCGCATACTTATTCCCGTATTGTGTGATTTCATCCTTAAGACTTAAAAATCTATTGTAGATCCAGGATTATTTGTCTATGGCTGCGGATTTAACAGTTCAGTGGATTCAAATTGAGTGAGCGCTCGCTCTATTGATGTATTTTTCCAGATCTAAAATGCTGATTGGATGATCTAAAAGAATACACCAATAACAGAGAGCGTTCACTCAACTGTTGAGTCCGCTGAATGCAGCCTATGACACGACCGCTCACTGAGTGAGCGATCGTGTTTTTGGATACACTTATTATTTAAGGCGATTTTGAAATAAGGAATGCTTTCTATTTGATGACACAAGTCGACAAAGGTCATTCTATTCTTCTTGATATTCAGAGAATGACACTTATGTCGACTTGTGGCATCAAATCATCAACATTTAGAATGGATTAGAAAGAATCAAGGGAGAGTGGAGTGGATAGTGTTCTCTTCTCAGATTGGTTCCGCCATTTATAGTGCAATTTCCGCAAATGTGCATGTGTGCATGCACGTATATGTACATACACACAACTAATGCGGTACAATATTAGTGTGTGCAGCACCGTATATTCCATTAGGCTGCTTTCACATGCAGCGTAACTTGCATAAGCGTAATTCAGGTCAACCAATCAAATCGTATTAAATTGTATCAACTATTACGTATTATTCTAATTGAGATGATTTGGTTGATACAAATTACGTTTACGCTTCTACCATATCTTCTACTCATTCCAACGAACGGTAATTTTCGGTTGAATCTGCTCCACTCTTTCTTGTGTAAGAAATTCATTAGATATATACACAACAGAGATACCAACAGCGTCAGGACTGTGTGGTTCAGTGGTAGAACGAAAATCTATCAACGGAGGAGAGAACAGGCCTGGGATCGAGATGAAGAACGCCCTGATATTTTTCTCTGTTGTCGTCAATTGTTTACACTTGATTCTTTCTGGAATGGACTATCGACGGCAGTAGTGGGTAGATAGACGAGCAGTGTGAGAGGCAGATAAATGAATGAATATTCTTTTTCTATTTACTAAAGTCTGATTGGTTGCTGTTGATCCAGCTGTATCTATTAACCAATCAGGCTTTAGTAAACAGAGAAAGAAGTTCATTTATTCAGAAAGAATCAGGGGAGAGTGGAGTGAACTCATCCGAAAACCGCCATATTTAGCGTGCCGTTGAAGTGAGTAGGAGATATGGTAGGAGCGTGATGGAACTATTGTATCGCACTAATATTGTGTGTATGACATATGTACAGTGTAGTGCATTTAATTTACTGGGTCATAGTAGCGGCCCAACTTACCGAAAATAAGAAAATGCAGTACTAAAAAGTTGATAAAAAATTCTGAAAAAATTCTTAGAATTCTATGAAAAGAAAATAAATGATTTTTGTCTCTTGCAATTTTTCTGTAAAGTTGATAGTATTTGAGTAAAAAATAAACGTCGATAAGTCGGGTCGCTACTATGACCCAGTGAATTAATGCATTGCAGTTTACACGCACCGGCAGGAATGGTGTCCCCTGGCGCTTAGCGCGCGGCGCTACACATCGTATCGAAGCGCACATACGTGTTATTGGAAACGCGGTGGCAGTGAGGAGCGAGAAAGTGGGGGGCGTTCTGATATTCTGTCCTTAACGCAAGGCGATAAGAGATTGAGAGAGAAAGCATAATTGGACGTGATGTTGGCTCGCGATGTCCTTTCACTGTCTCACACATATGTTACTAGTATGAGTGAGATACTCCTGTGTCTCTCGTTCGCCAATATTCATAATAATACTTTTATTATGCACAAAATGATATACAATAATTATGCATAAAAATTTTTAATACTGTTTTTGTGCATAATTACAACATTACGTGTAATTTTAAGACTCATTGTAATAGCTTTGCATGCATTTATAAATTTGCACTGTGCAAATGAATATTTTGTTCGCAAGATTGCAAAATTAAATTTATAGTTAAATATAAGAACATATAATAAAATAAATAAAAAAAATATGATATAATGTAATGCCGCGCACCGTACGCTAAGGGACACCATTCTTGCCGGTGCCGTCCCATAGTGCGGAAATTGACAACGGAATGGACCTCGCGAAATCAACACGACGAATCACAGTTGTTCTGCTATTTTCGCTATAATTTCACCATTATTTATAATTTGCGGAATGAACGAAAGTTGCTCATAACTTTAATATTACGCCGATGTATATTGTCTATATAATACATTGGTTACATTCTATTTTTTGTTTTCTTCATTAATATGGACACAATAGCAGAATGTTACTAATGATTCGATAATTACAGTAAATATATTAATGTAAATATTAATCAGCAGTCTACGATTCCGTTTATTTTCTTTTTCTTATGTCCCATTGAGCGGTAAACGGAATCAAGTTTCAGTCAATCATGAGATAGTTTTATGATTATGTTGATAATATTTTACTGCTAAAGAAGTTCTAGTGTTTACTAGTTTGTTATATACATTGTTATATTTACATTAAAATACTATTTTTATTATTACAAGTATTGTAAATAACATAAAAAGTATGATTTTATATTATTCCACGTGTTCCGCTTCCGTTTATTCCGCTTAATGGGACATAAAGGATTTAGGAAAAGCATAAGAAAAAGACAGAATGGCTGTGATTTGTAGTGTTGATTTCCGTTTGGTTGCCAATTTCCGTTCTCTGGGACGGCACCCTAATGGCTCCTGCACACAGAACGCGATAATGCTTGCTGCGTTGCTGAAATTGTTGCACTAGCCTATAATTCTATGTTTTCATGTCGGCCCCACTTTGCAAAACTTCTAGAAATGATGTACTACTTTCGCCGCGCGGCAAAAGTTGGATTAAGTTCAACTTTTGTCGCGCGGTGGAAATTATATATCTATTACTTCCGAGTAAGCGAGATGTTGATTGGCTGTCAATTTCCGCTGCGCTGCAAGCGTTGCCGCGTTCCGCGTGCAGAAGCCATAAAATATACAGGAAGCTATAATGGTAGGAAGAAGAGAGTAAAAGAGGATAAGATTAATGGCGGAAATCCATCCTCATGAACGTGCCGATATGGCGACGGGACGACAAAACCTGTGAGAGGGAACGGGAAGGGATCAAACACTCAAGGATATATTATAGCATTTGTTAGAAACCGTAGGACGGATTACAGCATTGCACGAGATGCATAAAAAACATGAGCTTTAGAGAACACTACTGTATTCCCGTTATGCGTCTTCTTACTTGAGTGGCTCGTATAACAATAATAATTTTAATGGGAAACTCGTTTTCCCCTTCTCATGCTTAAACTAGGTGTCGCAGGCGAGCAACCAATAGGACGCTGGCTATAGGGGAAAGCCAATAACGTATCACGGTGTAAGGCCTGTTCTACAATACGTCATATGTTGACGTCGGATGTCGAACGTATGCGTATTCGATTGTCGGCTGTCGCATGGAAAGAAACAATCGACCATGGTTGATTAATTTCTTACGGCATGACATACAACAACGTCTCCCGACTGATTGTAGACTAGTCCTAAGCACATAATTCCGAGGGTCACTCAAACAAGACAATTCATGGCTGCCAACCGAGCAGTTACAGTATAACGAATATAATTAAAATTGCAAACGCGCATAAATGCTTATTTCTTACACTATAAATGGCGGAACCAATCAGAGGAGAGAAACACTATTCGCTGCACTCTCCCTTGATTCTCTCTTCTCACTCTACTCTCTTCTCTTTCTACTCCCATCACTGCCATCGATAGTCTATTCTATATGTCAATGCATCTAATGTCCCTAAAATACAGAGTCCGGCGATCTCGTAGACCTCTTTTTATTGGATCAGAAGTCAAAACATCTAAAAATGACGGAACCAATCACCACATAAGTCTTTCACAATTTTAGGGAAGATAATGCATTGTATTACCTGTCTTCCATGAATTGGGACATTTTATTACGCAACTGTATGGCATTGTGTATCCTATAATTATAGAAAATTATTGTCATAGTACTTTAATTTATACTCATAAATACTACTATTTATACTACTATTCTACTTTCTATATTTATAACACATTAATTTTTTGTTAAAATACATATTTTATATGCATTTTCCTCACCATATAATTTCGGTATTTTGTGTTTATTACAATATTATAGTACTTTGCTCTATTTACTTTTGAGGGCAAGTCAATAAGTTTTTAGAAAAACATAATAAAACACATTTTTTTTTATCAATTCATTTTTATTTCTCAACATAGTCTCCTTTCAGATCGGTACACTTGATCGAACGATTCTCCAACTTTTTCAAGCCATCCGAATAATATGATTTGTCCAACCCTTCAAAATAAGCTTCTGTTTCGGCGATTTTCCGAGCTGTTCTCTGGTGGTGAATTTCTTTCCTCCGAACCATTTCTTGGAAACAGGAAATAGTCGTAGAGGCTAAATCTGGCGAATATGCTGGATGGAGAAGCAATTCGTAGCGGAATTCGTTGAATTTGGCCATCGGTGCCGGACACATGTGAACCCATGCATTGTTTTGATGGAAGAGCACTTTCTTCTTCGCCAAGTGAGGACGTTTTTTCTTTAAAATGTTGTTGAAACGGTCCAATAAAGCTGCGTAGTAATTGATCGTTTGCTTCGACGGAAGGTAATCGATATGAATTATACCGCGTGCATCCCAAAAAACTGTGGCCATCACCTTTCTGGCCGACTTCACGGTCTTCGCCTTCTTCGCCTTCGGAGCTGGTTCACTCGATGAAGTCCATTGTTTTGACTGTTTTTTCGTCTCGGATGTGAAGTAATGGATCCATGATTCGTCCACAGTAATGAATCGGCGCAGAAATTCATCTGGATTACGTTGAAATATCTCCAAATATTGTTTTGAAATCGTCACACGGTCGCGTTTATGGTCCACAGTGAGCAAACGCGGCATCCATCTTGCCGATAGCTTTTTCATACCCAATTGTTCATGCAAAATTGGAATCACTGTGCCATGTGATGTGCCTGTAGCCTCAACAAGCTCGCGTATTTTCACTCGTCAAAACAATATCGTGGACTTTATCGAAGATTTTTGGCGTAGCAGCCTCAATTGGACCTCCCGAACGAGGTGCATCACATGTGGATGTACGACCACGTTTAAATTCATTCACCCAATTGTATACAGTCGCAAATGCTGGTGCAGATGTGCTATGAACATTATCCAACTCGGCTTTGATTTCTTTCGGCGTTAAACCTTTCATATGTAGATGTTTGATCACTGCACGAAACTCGTTTTTTTCCAAAATTTTGCAAAAAATACAAAGGTTGTTCGCTTTAATAGTCTGCAGAAATGAAACCACGCGATGAATTCCGTTCAAAATTTGACAGTAATCAGCTGAATGATGCTATTTGTCAAAAATAATGTGACATGACACTGCGAGTGCCTTCTGACAGATTTTCTAAGAACTTATTGACTTGCCCTCGTATTTATGCTTCTTATAACCTCTGTGCAAGACTTATTTTCTCTCGTTTTTGTTGCACTAGTGCAACAAAAACGTGCAAAAATGCGGCAGAAATGCGCAAATGTGTCCATCATTTTTAGGGACTTGCCGGACTCTGTATTCTATGGATACTAGATGCATCAAATGGAAAGCACCTAGTTTTTCGTATGCGATACTTCCCAAGAATAGAGGCTGTGGTCTGGGTCTTAAGTCTTGAAAAATATCACATACATAAAATTTAAATACTATAGTATATGTTATGTACACTATAGCATTTCCCTAGTTTTTCGTATGCGATATTTTTCAAGAATAGGGCCGCTGCAGCCGGCATAACCAATTAGAAGCAATCCGTTGCTGTGGTTTCGGATTTTATTGATTGCTGATTGATTACACGGTTACGCAATGCGCGGCAATTATGCTTCATAGGACTCCAGCATAAAGGTGTCATTATATGCAAGCATCAAGCGTCGAGCATCTGAGCAAAACATTATTGCGCAGAAGTTTGTATCTCTAAACTCCTGCGCAATAATCTTCTGCATAGCTTCTTGATGCAAAGGCTGTGGCCAAAGTCTCGTTACAAATGCTTTGAAGCGTTTGATGGACCAATTAGAAGAAAGAATTTTACAAACTGATCAATTAAAAAACGCGTTCAAAGTGTTTGCAACATTGTGTTGACCATACCCAAAATGGTAAATTATAAGAGATTATGTTCTGATATACACTACTATCCTAACATATAATGCTGAAAATTTATATTTATTTACATACAGTGTAAACTATAAGATTCTATTAATGTATCTTGTACACTAAATTCAATTTCAAATTATTAAACATATTACTGCTCGTGCTCTGACGCTCGATGCTTGACGCTGCCATGTAAAAGCACCTTAAAAGTTAAATATTCTTACGCGTGCATTTTGTTCATTTATCGCCATGTATGTACGCAGCCTAATATATCTAACCTGATCTAACTTCAGAATGCGGATTTTATGTCAAGCTATGAAACTTACGAGCATTTTGAAAAACTATTTTTACCGTTTAACGTAAAGATGGTTAGAAGAATCGCAAAATAAATACCACACATTGAAGATTGGTTGTGATCTTTCAGAGTGGAAGCCATTTTCATGTAGCCTGTTTATACGTAGATTTGAATAGTGTTTCGCATTAATGCGCAGTGAGTTTACGAATGAATTCTGTGTATATATCATCAAATAATAGAAATATTGGATCGATCCAAACTGAAAGGAAAAAAAAGAGGAAAAGAAAAGCTTTTCTCTCGGCTTACGATGTCGTGTACATCGCATTTTTAAGTGACTCTGTGAACGTGAAACCTCAACGATTACGAACGATGTTCTGCTGTTTAAGAAATTGTTTCCACGGCCTCAGCTTTGCCACGATTCGGACACCGAAACGGGAACGAAACCCCATCGCCTTGGATACGACTCACATGGGTAACTGTTAGTGATAACAAAAGGTGCGTTTGGGGAAACGCTATTAGGCTATTTATGTCATTCTATTCTTGTTTTATCATAAAGATAAAATGACACAAATAGCATTCATAGACATAATAAGAATAGACAGAGCGTGAGGTTCGAAATGTGAAGATCAGTAGGCCTATTCTGTAACTCTCAACGCAAATTTCGTTATCATTATAACGCTGCTACGCAGCTCTTTCATCATGATAAAAAAGCTGCGCAGCGGCGTTATAATGATAACGAAATTTGCGTTAAAAATTACAGAATAGATCTTCAGGGCTCCTATTATCGAAAAGTATCGTATACGAAAAATTAGGAAAATACTGTAGTATGCGTTACATATATTATAGCACTTCCAAAGTTTTCCGTATGTGATATTTTTCGAAAATAGGACCCAGATAGAAAGAAACGGACGATAGGTGCCGTATAGCTTTGTTTTTCTAGGAGAAAGTGGGATGTGAGAAAAAAATAGAGAAATAGTTGAGTGTGGCAGAGTCTGGCTGAGTAAGATTATAAGAAAATTAGTATTTTAAAATAATGCATTATAAAATGTTGCATTTGCATTGTGGAGAATGTTTTAATCAAGAGGTTTGTCACTGAAGTAGTTTTTGTACAAGGGCTTGATAATTTTTGGTAAATCTAAATAATTTTTAGTGTTTTTAGGTAATCTTGCATAATAGAAAATCTAATAGAAAATCCTAAGTAATCTGAGGGTAATATCAAATAATCTGTAGGTAATTGTAGATACTCTTGAAACAGTCTCAGATAATCATTTGATCTAAGGTAATCTTCGAGTTTTTTGAAGTTAGTGAACGTCAAATGACAAGCATTTTGTACTTTATACTTTTTTACAATACCATACTAATCAAATGTTTAAAATAAAATTTCTGTTCCAAAATTTAAAAGTTTTTAAGTGGCCGCGAAAAGATGATATTCAAGAAGTTGAGAATAGATATATATTTTATGGATTTATTAATATGCAAGATGTTAATCCTTTAACTATTTCTCAATCTGATAGAAAACTGATTATAAAACAATTTAAAAAATTAAAAAAACGTTTTTGTTATGTCGGGACTTTAATAATGTTAAAGTACATACATATAAGAGTTTTCAGAGATTTATTTCACAAATGTCTCTTTTTATTTATATCTAACTTGATTAGTCACAAAATTTTTAAATTAACACTAAGTTGTGATATTGTTTAACAAAGAGTGTATCATTGATGTTTTTTTTTTAAATATTTATTATTTTATAAAATACTTTAATTAATATTTATATTCAATTGGATATTGTTTTGTTAGTATTAATCTTTAGAGGGCCGGCATTGCTTTGAAATTTTGAAATTTTTTAAATGTAAAATTCATGTATATATTGAATGTTTATGTCACGAGGCCAGTCTGGCCTTCTAAAGGTTAAAAAATCTTAAGTATTACGAGTAGTCGAATTTGTTACTATCTATACATATAATACATATTCTATTTACGAAATTTTTATATTTTGTGTTTCTGTATACAATAAATATTTGTTTTGCAAAATTGCGTTTTTTTTAAGCAGTGAAAATCTAAAATCAATGTTCTCGAAGATACTAATCATAGTGATCTATAAAGATATTCTAGGGTAATCTGAAGAAATAATACTTTATGTACTAATACTTATGTACGTAGAAGGTAAATCTTAGATGAGTAAAGTAAAGGAAAAATCTCGAGTAATCTCAGAAAATATAACATAATTTTAAATACTCTAACGATAAGATAATCTTGGATAATATGAGATAGTATTTGACTAATTTGAAGTATTATTAGGTAAGCTTAAGTAATCCGAAGTAATTTAAAGATAATTCGTATCAAGGGTCATTTTTAGTACTTCTTCTTCTAGTACTTTTGCGATACTGACATAAGTCGATCGCGCTTCTCTTATAAATACAGGATTCTACCAAATGTATAAGACACTGTTTTAAGATTATAAGTCAATTTTTCTGCTAAGCCCGGATCTACAATAGGTTTTTAAGCCTTAATCCATAAGAAATGGACAAATCATAGTTAATTATTCTCGTATTTGACTAATTGGTCAATTTTTACGGCAATTCTTACGGCTTAAGGCTTAAAACACCTATTGTAGATCCAGACTAAGATCCTTACTAAGACTTAAGACATAAGTCATAAAACATTGACTTATAGCCATTCTACAATAAGCCATTAGTAATAAATCATAAGTCAGAAGCTAAAAATTGATCAATCACAATTGAATAAGAAGAATAATTGACTATGATTGATCAATTTCTAGCTTTTGACTTCCGTTTTATTACTAATGGTTTATTGTAGAGTGCTAAGATTATAAATCAGCTTTTCTGTTGAGTGCAGAAAGCTGACTTATAATCTTAAGACAGTGTCTTAAAGGCACAGTAACACACAAGAACTATTTTATGACTTATGCCTTAAAGGCACTTCGTATTTATACTTTTAAGACATAAGTTTTTGTACGTTAGAGCTATGGCAGAGAATGCGATGTAACGAGACGTAGCGACGTAGGGTAAGATTTTAGAGCATGTACTAATGGAGCAAGCATCGTCTATGTTTTACATAATGAACTGGCGAGCCGGTAAGTAAGACAAAGAAGGAGATATTTAGTAATGATCTCTCTCTTTTCCTTAATTTGTTATTGTCTCGTCAGGCCCCATCCCTGTTCAGTGACAGTAGCAAAATGCGATTCCTGCTGATCCCTGTCCGACATCATAAAGTATTACAAAATGTCAGCCTTTTGTTTGATTCCCACGTGTAAAGCGACAGACGATAATAAATTATATTGGGACATATACTTTCACAGGTAAATTAACGACAAGTATAAAACAAATATTTACTCTAATTTGTTAATAACAAAATCTAACCCTTATTCGTTACGAACACTCCTGACAATGACAGAAAAAATATCAGAACCAAATATTCCTCTTTTTGTCTTACTTGCTTGCATTACTATTCAGCACAGTTTGCTCGTTCCATTAGTGTATGCTCTAAGAGTAAGACAGACAAAAATGTGAAAGTCGCAATTGTGACTGGTCGGGAAAGTGTTTTGGTCTCCGATTTTTGGCAATTTTTTTGGAAAAAGTAATGAAATACGAGGGCAAGTCAATAAGTTTTTAGTAAAACATTTTTTTTTTGATCGATTCATTTTTATTTCTCAACATAGTCTCCTTTCAGCTCGATACATTTGATCCAATGAAATTTTCCAACTTTTTCAAGCCGTCCGAATAATATGATTTGTCCAATCCTTCAAAATAAGCCTCTGTTTCGGCGATGAGCTGCTCTCTGGTGGTGGAATCTCTTTCCTCCGAACCATTTCTTCATTTCGTTTGGAGACAGGAAATAATCGTAGGGAGCTAAATCTGGCGAATATGCTGGATGGGGAAGCAATTCGTAGCAGAATTCGTTGAATTTGGCCATCGGTACCGGGCACGTGTGAACCCGTTGTCTTGATGGAAGAGCACTTTCTTCTTCGCCTAATGGGGACGTTTTTTTCTTTAAAATGTTATTGAAACGATCCAATAAGGTTGCATAGTAATCGCCATTGATCGTTTGCTTCGATGGAAGGTAATCGATATGAATTATACCGCGTGCATCCCAAAAAACTGTGGCCGTCACCTTTCCGGCCGACTTCACGGTTTTCGCCTTTTTCGGAGCTGGTTCACTCAGTGAAGTCCATTGTTTTGACTGTTCCTTCGTCTCGGATGTGAAGAATAGTTCCATGTTTCGTCCACAGTAATGAATCGATGCAGAAATTCATCTGGATTACGTTGAAACATTGTTTAGAAATCGTCACATGGTCACGCTTATGGTCCACAGTGAGCAAATGCGGCACTCATCTTGCCGATAGCTTTTTCGTACCCAATTGTTCGTGCAAAATTGTAATCACTGTGCCATGTGATATGCCTGTGACCTCAACAAACTTGCGCACTTTCACTCGTCGATCAGTCAAAACAATATCGTGAATCTTATCGATGATTTCTGGCGTAGCCTCAATTGGAGTCCCGAACGAGGTGCATCACATGTGGATGTACGACCACGTTTAAATTCATTCACCCAATTGTCATACAGTCGCAAACGCTGGTGCAGATGTATGTATGAACATTATCCAACTCGGCTTTGATTTCTTTCGGCTTTAAACCTTTCATATGTAGAAACTCGTGCAGTGATTTTTTTCCATTTTGCAAAAAATACAAAGGTTGTTCGCTTTAATCGTCTGCAGAAATGAAACCACGCGATGAATTCCACTCAAAATTTGACAGTAATCAGCTGAAAGATGCTACTTGTCAAAAAGTAATGTAACATGACACTGCGAGTGCCCTCTGACAGATTTTCTAAGAACTTATTGACTTGCCCTCGTATATACTTCATTGTTTTCACATGTTATTTGTTATACTTTTCTCTTTAATTTTAAATTTTATGAAATCGGTGTGTTGACTGTTAGTCTACATAAAGTTTCGGGAAAGAAGCCTCCCCGACTTGAACATAGCGCCACAACGGAAGTACTACAGATCGCACCAGTCATCTGAAAGAATTAAAAAAATGATTTTTCTATTCAGAAAGAATGTCTGCTGGATAGACTATGATAATTGATCAACTTTAGGTAAAAATTAATAAAATAGCGCTTATTTGAAAAAAAAGTTCGATTTTTTATCTTAAATTGTATTCTTATTTTTGTGATAAAAAATACTATTGGTATTTATATAATTGTAGTTTATCCAATAGAAAAAACATTGCTCTACAATCGTGCAAAATTTGAAAGCAATACGTAGTTTTGCTCTATCACTTCCGTTAGATCGAAAAATGTTGTTTCGAGAAAAACGTGTTTAAAATTTCAAGTTTACTTTTTTTATTATTTACGCCTATATTTGCCACGTTAAGACTTCAACACAATGTTCTACATACTTGGGGCTATCAAATTATACAAAAAAAAACTTCAATTTTTTGATCCCAGCAAGGTAGAATGAATGCTGATAGTGTCTTATGACTTAAGTCTCATGTCTTTAGTAACGCACAAAGACTGTCTTATGTCTTAAAGATGTATAAATACTAGAGAATGAAAATAAGATTGATTGATTGAGTGGTCAATCGGAATCCTTCCTGATGCCGCGTGCTGCGACGCTTTTATCGTGGCGCATAATTGACTTCTTATTTCTTTTCTCAATATAAAAAATTGAATTAACGAGTAATTTAATGATATATTTACGTTCATTAACACCTTAAAGTACTATGAAAATTTATTGTGAAAAATATCAGCCGGATAGCATTATAAAGATTGAAAATTTAATTGGCGCGCGCGTATATAGATTGTAGAATTAAATATGTATCATATTTACATAACTATTAAGACTTGACTCTCTCGCGATGATATAAGGGGGAAAAAATTGGTAAGTAGTAACGCTAATAATAATGTACAATAAAAAGATTTCAAATTTAACAATAAAAACTTAAGGAAATTTGCCAATGTGAGCCTGCACAAGATGTTCAATGTGATAATAATGATTCATGTATTCACAAAAATATAATATATAATTACAAACGTTTCGACATCAATATTGTGTCCTCTTCAAAATGCAAAAAATATAATCCTCCAGACACATTGAATTCATTTGATATGTGTTGTCAAAAGAGATAAGATATAAGATATCATCGATGAGCTGTAATTTTCGTCAAGACTGTAATCATTGTCTGTCGTATCTTGTCGGACACTCAAATTACTAAGAAAGTCACTATAATATAGAAATTATAATATAGAAATTTAAAAAATGAAATTTTAACAAAGAACGTTGACTTAGTAGCAAATTAATAATTGTACACTACTTGTCTACTACTTACTTGAGAAACAGATTAACGATGTTCTGTATCATATAATAAGAGAACGATCTGTACGTTGAGTTCCAATTTGCTTATGAGAGGTCAATAGCAAATTCGATTGTTTATCAGAAATAAAATTATCAAATATGGAAGTAGCACTCCACAAACAATGTCATGATATAACGGACTCAATAGATCCCGTGTCGCTCTGTACATTTAAAGCATTTCTTTGTTTTTTAATATAAATTGCTTCTGAGATAAGACATCTATTGAGAATCCTTTCTTCTTCATCTAAAATTTCGACGTTATTTCAATCGAAGTCATGATTGTATTCTAATCTATGTTCTGTAATTCGAATTCTGTATTTCTATTAATGTGCTTACGATGTTCGTCAATTTTTATTTTTAATAATCATTTACATAAAGTAGTGTCACAATTTAGACAATTTATTTTATATATTACATTAGAATGAAACAATGATGATAATTTATCTTTTTGTGCTTTTACGAATGAGCTGTTCATCCCCACATAAGCCAAATGTATCGCATGATTATCTTTGAAAAATCTTTTAAATTTATCCACAATCGAAGGAACGTACGAATGGTAAAAAACTTTATTAATTAATTTTTTGCTGATTATTATTTATTGAGACTCTACTCAATCGAATTGAACACATAGTTTATTTTTTACATGATTAAAAATGAAATTCAAAGGATTCCCCTTACTAAGAGAGAGGATGTTAATAATTAACTCTAGATTTTTTTTTTATGAAATCCCGGATGTGACAGTATAATTACTCTATCTACTAGTCCTATGACGCCTATCTTATGACACATTGGATGACACGAATGAAAATTAAGATACCTTGCCAAAAAGACAGATTTGTAGTACCAATCAAAAATTAAACTCTGTTCTTTATTTATTAAAGTAACATCTAGAAAGTCTAAATGGTCTCTCCTATTTCAATTGTAAAGTTTAACTTAGGATGAAAGCTTAAAAGGGTTTGATATAATGTCAATGTTATTCGATTGTGTTGCAATAGCAATGTTATCTAAGATAAAAATACAGTTCAAATGGTAAGCTCTCAATAAACATCCTTTCTAATTCTTGCATAACTGAGTCGGCGATTATGAGAGCTAGAGGAGATTCCATCGGTACTCCAAAAGATTGTTTATACAATAATATTTCTCATTAAACGTGTGGAATTAAGAACTAGATTGAAAGCCTTAAAAATTCGTTTTTCGATAAGTTGATAGACTGTTGTGACTAATGATGTTCTATTACTTTAATTGCTAGGTCAATGGGCACATTAGTGAAAAGCGACAACATCAAGCGAGATAAATGTAGCGTCTTCAGGCAGTCTTCAGTTCGTCTTCATATCTTTGACTAATTGAAAACTATTTTTCACATTTCCATAAGACTCTAAAACTTTATGTAAAAATTTCGCTAAGTCGTGTAACGGACTTCCAGTAGATGACACAATAATATATAAAGAATGCTCTGCTTATGAATTTTTGGTAAGCCGTACACTCTCGATAAAATCGCATTTATAGAATTTAAAAAAATGTAGTTAGGTTATGATATACATATATTCGTGCTGCTTCAACAAAGATTTCAATTCAGTTAACATTTTATTAATCGGATTCCTTCTTAATTCAATGTAAGTACTAGAATCAGATAATAATGCTTCCATTCTAATCACATAATTCGTGCTATCAATTGCTGCAACTGTGTTACCCTTTGTCCGCTCTAAAAGTAAAAAGGATTTGTGGGTAGTCGTTTACAAATTCCTTTGGATAGAGCTAACAAAACATAATATGGCTTTAGATCTTTTTTAATTGTACATTCTATTTGCAACAGGGTTGAAAATCGTGTTTTTTTTTAAACAATTTTTTTTGTTTAAAATATGTTTTATATATGTTAAACAGCTTTAGAAAAAAATCATGTTTAAATAAAAAAAAACACGTTTTAAACATATATTTAATATATTTTATTATAACACATTTTTACTTTCAAGTATTTTGAAATGTTTCTAAGGTACATTTTAGCATCTAATTACACCTACTTCCACATTTTTCTTAAACTTAAGCGTATTATTATACGAATATATGTATATTTGAATGTGTTGTTTGCTATTCAACATTTTATTTGACTGTATATATTTTAAGTTATGCAAATTTAAACAATAGCATGACATTTTGCTAATGTAGTATTAGTTACTTACGGCCTCTTTTTTAAGATTTTTATATCAAAATAATTATTTCTTGAATTAATTGTAGTTCTAATATTAATCTGTAGTTTACGTTACTAATGTTACTATAGATTTTTGGTGCTGAGCTGCCTATACATAAAGTTATATGTATACATGTATATGTATATACATTTGTATACATGTATATATTCTGCAATATTCTACTTTTTTATTTTGTAATCAAACATTTGTTTAAAAAAAAAAGTTTTAAATAAAATAACTCTCTCATACATTCTCTTTCTCCTTTCTAACATCTTCTTTCCTTTTTCCCCCCATTTTTCCGTTTTCCGTTCTCGATAATATTTTTCTGCTTGACATTTCGTTTTTTGACATCGTGTAAGTCGGATGCTTGTTACCTTTGCGATTTTGCTTATAATAACTTATTAAATTAAAAAGACTATTTTATTATACCACGAAATGGACCACATTTTACATTTTTTTCTCGTTGTGTATTATTGGACTCTTAACAGTTTTACTAAGGTACATTATCATATTACTAATTTTTATGTGATTAATATTAATTCTTTTTGTTTACGGTTATTTTTCCAGAATGTTCTTATGACTTTGTTAATTCTTGATAAAAATGACTCGCAATGTATTACACAGAAAGTTAAAATTTTATATTAAGGAATTGTAAGAATATTGCAAGATTATGTACGAATTTTTAATTTAGAACGATGTTTATATTACTGTAAGATTGCATTGAAAATGATTCGATTGGAGTTGAAACGTTTGTTTTATTTTATTTTAATTGTTTTGTATTAATTTTTCTTATTTAAATTAAAATTCTTTTATACGTTATTGGCTCGTTGCCCTGCTTTTATACTACCTTTGTTTATTAGTACAGAGCCTTTTTTATTACTTTTAATAAAATAACTCTGATTTACAACAGTAATGGAAGCATCTGGTTTCTAGCAATAGACTTATCGTTTTTTTAAAAATTTATTTAAGTTATTTTCTATGTGTTTAACATATTCAATAATTACAAATTGCGCGTTCCGAGGAAGGAGACAAAATCCTTCTCCTAATTGCAAGCATTGGATTTCCACCGGTATATTATACGAGGATAAGTCAATAAGTTTTTAGAAAAACATAGTAAAACATTTTTTTTGATCGATTCATTTTTATTTCTTAACATCTCCTTTCAGCTCGGTACACTTGATCCAATGATTCTCCAATTTTTTCAAGCGGTCCGAATAATATGATTTGTCCAATTCTCAAAATAAGCCTCTGTTTCGGCGATGAGCTGCTCTCTGGTGGTGATCTCTTTCCTCCGAACCATTTCTTCAGGTTTAGAGACAGGAAATAGTTGCAGGGGGCTAAATCTGGCGAATATGCCAGATGGGGAAGCAATTCGTAGCGGAATTCGTTGAATTTGGCCATCGGTGCCGGGCACGTATGAACCCGTGCATTGTCTTGATGGAATAGCACTTTCTTCTTCGTCAAATGGGGACGTTTTTTCTTTAAAATGTTGTTGAAATGGTTCAATAAGATTGCACAGTAAGAATCGCCATTGATCGTTTGCTTCGACGGAAGGTCGATATGAATTATACTGCGTGCATCCCAAAAAACTGTGGCCATTACCTTTCTGGCCGACTTCACGGTCTTCGCCTTCTTCGGAGCTGGTTCACTCGATGAAGTCCATTGTTTTGACTGTTTCTTCGTCTCGGGTGTGAAGTAATGGATCCATGATTCGTCCACAGTAATGAATCGACGCAGAAATTCATCTGGATTACGTTGAAATATCTCCAAACATTGTTTTGAAATCGTCACACGGTCGCGTTTATGGTCCACAGTGAGCAAACGCGGCATTCATCTTGCCGATAGCTTTTTCATACCCAATTGTTCATGCAAAATTGAAATCACTATGCCATGTGATATGCCTGTAGCCTCAACAAGATCGCGCATTTTCACTCGTCAAAACAATATCGTGGACTTTATCGAAGATTTTTGGCGTAGGAGCCTCAATTGGATCTCCCGAACGAGGTGCATCACATGTGGATGTACGACCACGTTTAAATTCATTCACTCAATTGTATACAGTCGAAAACGCTGGTGCAGATGTGCTATGAACATTATCCAACTCGGTTTTGATTTCTTTCGGTGTTAATTTCTTTTATATGTAGATATTTGATCACTGCATGAAACTCGTTTTTTTCCATTTTGCAAAAAATATAAAGGTTCGCTTTAATCGTCTACAGAAATAAAACCACGCAAAAAATACAAAGGTTGTTCGCTTTAATCATCTACAAAAATGAATTCCGCTCAAAATTTGACAGTAATCAGCTGAAAGCTACTTGTAGTAATGTGACATGACACTGCGAGTGCCCTCTGACAGATTTTCTAAGAACTTATTGACTTTCCCTCATAATTTGTTAAATTAATGAACCAATTATCTTTTGGAATCGAAAAATCAAAGGTTTATTTAAGTCAAAAGAGTTTATATTAATTTCGTCTTTAATCTGTTTCTCAAGTAAGTAATAGACAGTGTACAATTATTAATTTATATTAAGTTAACATTCTTTGTTAAAATTTCGTTTTTTAATTTCTAGTGACTTTCTTAGTAGTTTGAGTGATGAGATTCGACAGACGATGATTACAGTTTTGACGAAAATTACAGCTCATCGATGTATTTTGAACTTTTGACAACATATCAATGTGGAGGTTTATATTTTTTGCACTTTGAAGAGGACACAATATTGATGTCGAAACGTCTACAATTATATATTATATTTTGGTAAATATATGAATCATTATTATTACATTGAACATCTTGTGCAGGCTCACATTGGTAAATTTCTTTAAGTTTTTATTAGTAACGGAAACTTGTTACTTTTTTTATTTGGTAACCTGTTACTTTTAAAAAATAACTTTTCACTTCTTGATAAATACGAGGTGCCTTATACACGTCTTGGGGTGTAACATTTTAAATTATATATGAAAATTGAAATTATGTGATGTCTGCCGCGTCGCTGCCGAGTAGGGAACGGATAGATAAGCGGTACGGCACGACACGTGGGTGTGATAGGGTTGGAAGAGTGGCAGATTGTTTATTAGAGTGGTGGCAAGTCTCAGGCCGAGCGGCAACCCGTGAGACTGCAAGTGCCGGCGTATGCTACAGGATTCTTAAAAATTATTTAATTGAGTAAAATTACTGAGAATTAATATTAATCATTTGAACCCTTTAATATTGAGATTTGATATCTTTGAGAATCAAGATGATGTCTTAACACAATTAGTTATTCTATTTTATCAGAATGTAGTGTTCGACTCGACTTTTAGCGTTCGTACTTCTGAGATAGGAAACATTCAATTGATTCAAGTAAATTACGTTCTTTGGACAAGAAAATTTATAATTGATCCGAACAATTCAAGCCCTTTCATCATTTCGTATATTTCAGTAGGGAAAGGACAGAGGAGCGGATCGAGAGAAAAAAATAAATAGAACGCTAAATATGTTTCTATATTTTTATTCTATACTATCACTACGTATTCTGCTGGTACATGGGTTACCGTCCAATTATTGACGGGGATATTAGACACGACCTGGGGGTCGTCGCGAGATTTTGAAGGCCTTTGGGGTTTGACAAGAAACGGCGCTTGGCTCGGCGGTAAGGACCGGAGAAGTTGGCCTTCGCGATACGCTGTTTGGCGTTTGATTCCTTGCAGATCGCGGGAGGTTCTTCAGTAGTGACCTTAGAGTCGTGAAGGGGCAAGAGATGCTCCAATGGAGGGAGCTGTGAGTTGCTGGGCCATGGTGTGATTCCGGAGAGATCCCGAGGAAAACGGAGGAATCAAACTTCTCAGAAGCTATCAATTTTTTGTATAGCCTCGCTACCTGCATCCGCCTACCTGCGCGGTTACTTCTCTTTGTCATTCTATGGAAAAGCAAAATTTATTTACCGACATCGTTTGCAATTATTTTACAATTACTCTCTAAATCTCGTAGAGTGAAATCTTATTCGAAGAGACTGAAAATTTAGCCTGTCTTGAAAAAAGAGTGAAAATATGATCACTCTTGTTCAAGAGTGGCAGTTTTCCCTCTTTTTAGAGTAATATTTACTCTTTTGAAATGAGATTCACTCCAAAAGAGTAAATCTCATTTTAAAAAGAGTGAAAATCTGCCACTCTTGAACAAGAGTGGCTATATTGTCACTCTTTTTTTAAAACTGGCTAAATTTTCAGTCTCTTCGAGTGAGATTTCATTCCGCGAGACTTAGAGAGTAGAAATCAATGTAAGTTAACTGAAGGATAACGTGTGAAAAGAAGAATTGAGCAGCTTCTACAAGCGCGGTCATCCCCTTTAAGGTAGGAGAAAAAGCAGAGCGAAAGAGAACAGACGTGCATACTTTTTCAAAATTCTTGTATTATTTGTGATATTACAAAGCTCTTTCTTGTTTCTGGCTGGACGTGTCCCGCTCCGTACATAGATTAGGACTAAATCAATATAATCGATCTGCTCGATTTTTGCCGCTCATATATAGGCGCAAGTTGGTGGTACTCGCAAGTCGGGAGGAAAGGGGGGGTTCGATTTTCCAAAAATTGGCAATACGTTGCCAAATTTGGGCATTGAATTTCCCATAGAAATATCAGTCGTACCAAGCTGAAATTTGGCACGGAAGCAATTAATTTTATGCAAATTCGAAAAATTGAATCGATTTCTTGTTATTTTATAAAGTTTCAAGGTTATTAACTAGTTTATTTCTCTTGTTTTGGCCCGCTCTTTTTCAGGATCTTAATTGGTTGGCGCACGTCAGGCGCTTCGCGCGAAACACGACTAACTCGCATTTGCTTATACTTATCTCAGGCTTGTATAATAATTATAACGATAAAAACAAAAACAATGAACTGAATAGAAACGTAAAAAATATGATACAGAACTACAAAATAATAAACGTTCTTAGCCTGTACAACTGAAATCTCGTAAATATAGGAATTCGAGCGATGAGCGACATGCGCATCGTGGGCCGTGATTGGTGCGCGATAACCGACGCTTATTTCGAGTGATTACAAGGATTGAAATCAAACAAATTCTTGCAGATTTTTATATAGAATAACAAATAAAGATCTTGGTTCATAGGAACAATTTCCTCATCTCCGAACGGAATTATCTCTTCCGGGAATTTCGTTGTTCGATATCGACACGCGGCACGCGCCTCGCGAGTAATTCGATTGGCTTGTGCCAGCCAACACACGCGTAATAGAGAGCAATACGACTTATTCGAATAAGTTTTCACATGGAATATTCACGTAAATGCTTGAACTACTAAAATATTTTATAGACGATGTGAACCAAGTAATCAAAGAAAATATAGCGAGAGGAAAAAAAGAAAATTCTGTTTATACAAATGACAGGACACCGATGTGAATCTGGCGCCCAACTTTATTAAAAATAAAAATTAATACCGCGTTTGTTCTTTGTTTGTACCTGTTTGTACCGATCATTATTTCGTTTGTACCTCAAATAGTTAAATAAAAAGTGAAAAATAAAAAATGTCCAGAGCGCAACTTCAAGATTTTCTGATTTCATTTATGCCATTCGAAAAAGAATCGTTTGTATCCGTTTGTATCTCTTTTATTTTTGTTTATATCTCAAAGGGCTCGGAAATACAGCACTTTTCAATTTTTGCGCAATCGTCACATTGGGAAATTAGCCTTTTTAGGCTGTGGTCAAAGTCTTGCTACAAATGCTTTGAAGCATTTATAGCATCACATTGACTATATCCTTTAAAGATATTGAGATGCGACCAGCGGAATTCGGAAGAGAATCGTTACGGTTTGTACCCATTTGTACCTTTTATTTTCCTTTGTACCTCAAAGACCTCGGTGATACAGCGCTTTTCAATTTTTGCGTAACTATCACATTGGGAAATTAGCCATTTTAAAAGATATCGAAATGCGACAAATGGCATTCGAAACAGAATCGTTTTTACCTCTTTTATTTTCGTTTGTACCTCAAAGGGTTCGGAGATACAACGTTTTAAAGTTTCGGAAATGCACCAAGAGATTAAGTCGCCCTATTTCCGAGTCCTGTGAGGTAAAAACGAAAATAAAAGAGGTACAAAAGGGTATAAACAATTCTCTTTCGAATACCGTTGGTTTCATTTCGATATCTTTTAAAATGACCGACTTCTCCTCTTGGTGCATTTCCGAAATTTTGAAAAACACTGTATCTCTGAATATTTCCTTTGAGGTACAAACGAAGTACAAATACGCTACGATATTAATTTTTATTTTTGACAAAGCGCCAGGTTCACATTGGTTTTTTTTTGGCAGGACGTAATACTACCTTTAAGAAATTAGTCGTAAGACAGTTCTTGTGTGTTACTAAAAACATAAGACTTAAGTTATAAGACACTGTTTTAAGATTATAAGTTAGCTTTTTTAAGGCCCTATGTACGTGTATATATACGTGACTATATGTGTACGCACAACAGAGAGAGAGAATATTATACATCTATTTTCTGTTCTTTTCTACCTAATCTTCATGTCAAAGTAGAGAACATGCTCGGTCTATTCTTACTACGTTTAGGTAATACTTAAAACTTTTACCTTTCTCATCAATTTTGATGAAATTAGGCTCGACGCATTCTTGCATGAAATGAACGAATTTGGCAAACAAAATGTTGTCTGCCCTGTGGACCGAGAGTAATATATTAACATATTAAAGCCCATAACAATCGAAGAGCTGGCTCTTTAATGCTTAAATAATTCAATGTGAATTATACATATATACTACACTGCTCAAAAAAATTGTGGCATACAGAAATTGTGGGTAAAAAATTGGCCAACTTTGATTAACAATAACTTTGCGAAAAATTATTGTAGGATAACATTTTTTTTTAAATTAAAGCTTGAAATCTGTATTTTAAAACGCTGTGGCCAGATTTTAAGTTTGATGCATCCCTATCACTGTAACTCTGAAAATATGAAGATGTGTTTGTCATATTGTTTAAAAATTAAAAAGTTTCACTGAATATACGGTTAAAATACATTTTGTAAAATTTTTTGGGGGAATGCTATTTGCAAAGGCGTAAAGTTCAAACTTTCTCTTTTAATTTAAAAAAAAGAATTGCTACGATTTTTTTTGCAAAGTTACAGCACTTTAAAATTATTCTTGAATTTTTTACATATATTACCGACATTATCTGCATTACCGGATATGTACCACGACGAGGATAGATTTTGCACATCGTTTCTGCGTGTAAATTTCAGTAACGCGTGTTGCTTCCGCGTTGTTCGATTACTGCTTGCAGTCGATTCCTCATATTAATGCAGGCCCTACTTTCTTCCTACAGAATGTCATTCTAGATTTGTATTAGAGCTTGTGATAAGTCTCTGAGATTTACAGATTGTCTTGCCAAATCTCTTAATCTATGACCCATTACAATATCTAATACAAATCTGGAATGATATTCCGCAGGAAGAAATTAGAACCTGCATTAATATGAGGAATCGACTAGCAGTAATCGAGCGGAGGCAACATGCGTTACTGAAATTTACACGCAAAAACATGATGTGCAAAATCTACACACACGCAGAAATACGATGTACAAAATCCATTCAGCAACCTCATCGTGGAGCATATCCGTAATGCAGGACCCCTATTAACTTGGATCACCCATCAGTGCAAAGTTGGGACAGTCAAAAAATTTAGTCAAAAATTTTGCTAATTTGTTACTCCAGAGTGGATTTTGTTGCTTCAACTGTTTAGCAGCAAAAAATGGAAGGGGGGGGATTCAGGTTAATAGCAAGCTGACCTCCCCGTCCCTATAAAAAATATATGTAAAGTTGCGATATCAAAAAAAAAAATACATCAGATTTTGTTGCTTTTTTGTTGCTCCAAGATAATGCAAAAACATATCGAAAAAATTACATTATTAAACAAATATCTATAAGTAATTAGAATTGCACCGTTACGTGTCCCAGCGTTATGACAAAAAGTTACATATACAAAATTTGTTGCTCGCATGTATTTGGTACCAAAATGTTCCTTGTAACATGTACTATCAAAATATACCCATTTCCAATTTTGTTGTTAATTCTGACATATAAAAAATAATTAGTTTATCCTGATCAGGGCCCGCGCTGAGTTCTAAGTTATCTTAACATTGTTTAAAGAATTTGTTACTTGCATGTATTTGGAGTGTATTCCGATATGCACTATCAATGCTGAAACTATACAGTATACGTTATGTGCGCTATAGATTTTCAGCACTGACAGTGAATATCGGAAAAAATATATACTCTTGGTAGATATATTTCGATAGAATATATCTACCAAGAGTATATATTTTTTCCGATATCTAGAATATGTTACAAAGAACATTTGATATCAAAAACATGCGAGCAACAAATTCTTTAAACAATGTTTAAGGGAATTTTGAGTTCGGCGCGAGCGCTGATCCCGATAAATTAATTGTTTTTCATGTGTCAGAGTTAACGACAAAATCGGAAATGGATATATTTTGATAGTATATGTTACAAGGAACATTTTGGTATTAAAAACATGCGAGCAACAAATTTTGTACATGTAACTTTTAGTCACGACATTGGAATGTGCAACGGTGCAGTTTTAATTATTTATAGATATTTGTTTAACAATGTAATGTCATTACCTCTCTCAGTGTTGATTCATCATAGTGAATATACATTTTAGTTTATGTAATTGACATACATTTTCCATATTTGCGACTTATCAGAATGTATATATTACATATGGCTTAATTTTTTATATGCGTCTGCTGGCCCCTCCATTTAACCAAATTTTAATGAAAAAATTATGAAATAATGCGCTATTTATGCGCTATTCATATCCGCAAACAAAAAATTTTGTGGGGACTAAGTAGGCAGTCGGTCAGCCCCCCCCTCCCCCACCCATTAAACACAATCAATTTGAAAAATCAAATACACAAGATTTATGCGCTATTTATGTGCTATTACTTCAAAGTATTTTCGATTTTTGCGCTGCAACCCTTAAGGCACTTCCCTCTTGGAACGAATAGCCATATTCACCCCTAAATCGTTTAAAATTGCAAAATTAAATATTCTGACTATGCATAATAGTTCTCTGATTTATGACTATTTCCAAGCAGAGAATTATTTTGCATAGTCACAGTAATTAATTTTGCAATTTTAAACGACTTAAAGGCAAATATAACTGTTCGATCCAAAAGCTGCAGAGTGATACGGAAAAATTATCAGAGACATACTTTCCTGTGCTTAGCATAACTTCCCCTACATAATTCCTTTTTACCCTCTCTTTCGATACATGTTAGGTATATATAGCTGTGTATCATGATAAGAAACTGGCAAAACATTGTAACGAATACTTTATTACAACAAATCATCCATTCTTATTGTATTGTTCCACACAGTTGACTGTAACACAGGTACTAAAAAAATTTTTTATATTTATAACTCGAAACACGATCAGAAAACATTTAATTAATCAAAGAATATTGTAATTCACTAGAATCTGAAAATTTTGCGTTCAATGCAACAACTAAATAGGAACATTTGGACTACCTGAATTATTATAATAAAAAGACGATTGCCTTTGGAAATGATAATTTTAATCTGTTCGGACTAACATCAATTACGTGCTAATTAAGAATAAATTCAATTGTTAAATAACGAGCGGTTTCACATTACAAGTAGACATGTCATAAGATTATACAGATAGACGAATTGTTGTTTGGCGTAAATATTTTGTAATTATTATATACTGAAAATAGCCTAATGTAAGGCTGAAACGTTTATGTATTGAATTACGTGAAATTAGATTATAATGTTGTGTAATCAAATATAATTGTTAACGATTTCTGGCGTTCGTGGTTTATGCCTTTATCTTTTCGTTTTTAAATTTTGACCACGTATTGACATTTATTGTTTAATAAAAATAATTCCATACTGAAAATTACATATTGAGAATAGAACTTAATGTATGGCTATATAATTTGCGAAACAAAATGCTTCACAGATATTGTAATAACTTTCATAAACTTATAATAGAACAAACATAAGGTGAATGAATAATTACTTAAGGAATAATTTTTTTTTTTTATATGAGATTCGCTAGACGCACGCATGTAGTATTTTTTTTATTATTATAAGAAGTGATGAAAATATATAATAAAAATAAAATTTAATTATGTCTATATGTTTTGCAAAACGTAATGAAAATAAAGCATAATGTATGACTATATGTTTTGCAAAATGAAATGCTTAATAGAAATTGTATTGTCATCAAGAAGAAAGCGCATGGATAATATTTAAGGACAAATTTTTTTTTTTATAAAACTCAGAAGTTACGCATTTATTTTTTTTTATTTTTTTTTATTCTTTTATTATAAAACGCACAGAAGCTAAATAAAATTATTTAGTGAGAATTAAACTTAATTTTAGTGTAATGTTATATTTTTTTACGCGCAATAATGTTTTTAATATAATTATATAAAACTATAAGAATATTCGAATTAAAGTAGGATGTATATGTATTTAAAATAAAATGTTTGCATGTTTTATATTTAGTTCTATTTGACGATAATATTACGTGTGGCCTAATCTCTTCCAGACAGTTTGCTATTTCATGCTTTTTATTTAAATCGTCATATTTATACCATTGTGTATCTGTTAGGAAGGCAATATAATGCTAATTATTTCGATCCCCATATTGCGAATAATGAAAGACACCTGTTAAATTAATGTTAATTTAATATCATCTAAAGTGATAGTTTTTATGATGCTATTTAGTGTATGCTTCAGATCTATACGTCGATTACTGTAACGATAATCTGTAAAAATAGATGAATTAATTATTATATCCATAAATATTGCAATATGTTTTTGAAGTACCACATTGAATTTTTCACGTTTGTAACATCATTGATAGCACGTTGCATACGGTGCAAACTTTCCTGCAAAAGAATATTGACATTCAATGTTATTGTTCGACGTGATTCTTTAACGCCACAAGTACAAGTTATTGTACTTGTAGTTGTACAACTAGGCTCATTTTGAAAAAGATAATCCGCTAAGTGTGCAGCATTACATAAATTAGCATTAAGTCGCTTAATGCTTCGTGTATAAAACTTAATCGAATCACGAAAAAGTGATAGGTTTTGCAAAATCGAAGCTCGTTCATAATAATGTTTTGAAAATATTTTATCATCCTTTGGAAGGGATTTTGCCAATCGAAATATATCATCTGATGATGATTGAATTAAATTTCTGTATGCTGCATGTGTTGTGATTCCACTTGCAACAAGTTGCAAAAGAGAATCGAATGCGCACGTTTCTTGTATAGTCATCATTGACTGTCCTTTTTTTATTGGTTTACTGCCATTCATGATAAGAGAGGCAAATTGAAAGATTTTATATTTTTTAAATAATCCCATTCGAGGCATTTATCTAAATAAGACGGCTTAACTCTTTTTTTTAATAGGAGTTTCTTGTTCGATGGTTGAACCTACCAAGCCATGCCAATTTTCAGAAACATTCCACAGGCAATCGGTTTTATTAGTATCCCCTGTATCATTTGAATTTTATTTGACAGAAGAATGTATAATATCATTCGAATTGCATTCGATTATACTTTTGTTAGTATTATTCACGGCAGCATCAGAAACATTTATGATACTATCAATAGTAGTTACAGAAGAATTTATAGACATGGATATCTCATGATTTTCATTAATCATAGATTTTTCATAAACTTTGGATATTTTACTTTTTTGTAGAAATGTCTGAATTCGTGAGATTGTCTGAGGTATCGACTTTTATTGTGTTATCTTCATAAGGTGACATATTTTGTATAAGATCATTCTGTCGCGATGGTATATTGTTGGTCTCAGTAATGTCATTTTCATTAGAAGCCAGCATTATTTAAGTATCTAAGAAAAGTAAGTTTAAGTGCTAGATGACGAATTTATCTACTCTCATAGGAAGTTGATCTTTAAAGCAACGATTTTTTAAATCTGAAAACTCTGCTTCGGCGGAAGAAGAGGCAAGATTTCATCAGATCTTTTAAAGAATGGACGCATTATATTCATCCACATAGGTAAATATGGTAGTAAATGTTTTTTAATTTGTTCGGTAAAATCGGGATTGTAACAAGCGTTGATAATGTTACCATCTTTCGAATCTTACGCAATTTTTTTGGACGAATTCAGAAGAGAAATGCTCCATTTTACCCAATCGGTATTATTGTCTGCTTCATATTTGGAAAAATCGTCAGAAAAAGTTTCACTCTCTGAATTTTCATTGTTATTTTCAATAGAGTCTAATATGTCTTTGTAATTTTTGCTATCTTTAATTATATTATTTAAATACTGCATGTGTATTTCGGACATTAACATATTACCGTTCGTTATGCAATCAATATTCTTACTCTACACTCAATGACCCATTCCAAAATATTTTAATTCTTTGAAAGAATCCGTGAGATAAATTTGACTAATACAACGGATATAAAATGCTCGTACTAAGATCTTATCTTTCCCTTTTAAATATTTCCATTTGGACATTATAGAAATAAGATGATAAACATCCAATCTGATGTAACAAAATGGAATCATATCAATATTTCCCAAAACGATTGCAGCAAAACATTTATTTAAGTAATCGTGAAAATTAATACATTTCGCGAAAACGTCCGAAATGACAATTAAAATAGTCCATCCAAAATTATTCACGATGTGAAATAGATACACCTGCAGCAGTAATATTCCGTAAAAAGAAAGTAATCATTAATGCCCTATGATCGGCTGAGATCATCTGAAATACAGGTGTATTGCCATCCTTACTAACAAGGACGTATTGGTACAAAAATATTGGTGGCTTTTGCGACGATCCGCGCTTTATTATATCATCCGTGGCACCAATTGTTAAAAAAGCTTCGTCACTCTTTTACATCTTTTTTCATACAACATTTTTTGCTCGGGAGTCCAATATGCAGTAAAATGGTAATAAACCGATACTAATAATCGATCCCGTATGATTACTGCATTTTGCGCTGTTTAATAAATTTTAAACTGGATTGCTAAATATTAATCCATGCTGTGTGAATCCTTCTTCTTTTGCCTTGCGTAGGACTGCAGAGGAAGGAAACATCGGAGGATCTTTGTCTCCAAATATTTTTAAGCGTTTTGATTCTTCTCGACGGAAAGTAACAGCATCTTTACATTCTTATATCATTTTATCTACTACTGTTATACGACGAATACCTTTTAAATGTCTTTTTTTAGTAGTGTGTTTTGTATAACATATATCTCTAACTATACATGTAAAAATGACGTCCGTATTCTCACTTGGCATTTTAAACAAACATGCATTCAATAATTGCAGCACATTTTACACAACTACCTCGAAAAAATATATAACAACGCGCTTCGTTGCTAAGATGGATACGATGCTTTTTAAATTTAAATACGCAATCAAGTTTTTGTTGTTGCTATATCTTTTCTGCTATAATATCGGTCCATCCAGGCAATATCCAATAAACTCGATTATTATATAATTTTTTTATAGGCTTCATCGTTAACCATTTATCCGCAGATACAATTAAATCGAATGTTTTAGAATGTAATGGATGCATCAGATGTATTAATACTTTCGAAATTGCAACTACTATCAAATTTTTCTTCCTCACGCAACTTGATTCCTAAATGTTTTAATAATATATCTTTATATCCATTGCGATTCTCGCATTATGATTACGTAGACATGTTTCGGAGTGATTTTAGAACCACGTTCCTGCATTTTTTAAGAGACAGTGACATACTCTGGTGCAGTTGATGGATAAGATTTGCCATCGTTATCAATAGTATGACATGTATCGTCTAATAGAATTTCTAAAAGATTCTTTTTATTACAAGAATCAGAGAAAATAGCAAAATTAGCGAATCTGTAACTTGTTTGAAGAGAACAGATTTTGTGCGCCGCACAATCCCGTTTATTTATAACTGTGTGCTTTCGCTGATCGACAATCTTATAGCAGTACAGCCACATGAAACATTCGCTTGCCGTACCGAAGGTGTTTAGTTTCTGAGCGTGCTGGTTTCTGAGTGGAGATACTATCGTCATTCGTCTCAGCGCGCAGCAGCCTTTAGTGACAAGGAGAGGATACGATCGACGATCGAGCTAAATGGAGACAGCGAAGCGGAGGCCCAATGTTAAGACACGTGATACGGAGATCCCCTCTGCGTAGTTGACGAATGATGATATGTCTCCACTCAAAAACCAGTGCCGCTCAGAAACAAACACTTTCGGTACGGCAAGCGAATGTTTCATGTGGCTGTACTGTTATAAGAATGTCGACCAAGCCAGCGAAAGCACGCAGCTATAAGTGGGATTGTGCGGCGCACAAAATCTGTTTTCTTCGAACAAATTATAGATTCGCTAATTTTGCTATTTCCTCTGATTCTTGCAACAATTTAATATCAATAACATATTTAATTGTCGGCCATTTCTCGCTGGGCCTTCGTTCCAATTTAAACTAAGTATAACGAATATGAAATCCAAACGAGTGATGCTACATTGCGAGATGTGGCTTTCAGTTAGAAGATGATGGAATGTTGTATCATTGAAAAATATTAATTTTTAAACTTACGTATTTTTTCTGAGAAATCGTGTGTAATTTTTGGAGAAACTTTTGGGAAGGATATGTTCTGTGTCGAAACGTGAGTGCTGGATTGCGTGAGGTTGCATTAGAGAACTGAACTGAGACTGAATGGCGTGAAACAGCGTCGTATGGATAAATCTTGAAACATTTCTGAATACATATTCTCCATGTTTGTTTATAAAGAATTATCACATTACGATTCCATAATAGTCTAGAATTTTATTAATATTTATACACACCAAGATTGCGTTCCGGTATTCATTGCCAGTACTGAAAATTTATGATACATGTAATGTGTACTATAGATTTGAAGTATTCACAATGAATATCGGAATGTAATCCAAACACATACATTAAGTTTAGCAGAGAATAAGAGACTAATGTGAAATATCTTACCATCCATTGCATGAAAAATCATGTTATAAAAACTTACAATTAAAGAAAAGTAAATCAAACAAAAAAAATAAATAATAAATTTCTAAAAATTTGTAAAAAAAAACCAGCATTTTATAGTAATAACAAACTCAGATTCATTAAGGTCCAGAAGGATATTCTCCCAAAGAATCAGAATAAAAATGTAATATACAAATTAACATGCAAAGATTGTGACGCGTCTTACGTAGGAAAAACTAGACGTAGAAAATTGAATTCTAGAATTACTGAACACCGTAATCACATCAATTGGAATACCAATTCACAATCGGTTATTACGAATCACAAAGTTGAATTGAATCATGAGTTTGATTGGGAGAATGTCCAAATTCTGGATCATGAGAGATCTTTAAATAAACGTCTAATCTCTGAAAAAACGCACTTCTCATGCAAAAAAAAGGATTGAATTTACGGTCTGACACTGAAGGACATCAAGCATATACGACGATGCTAAATGGATTGACTAATTAAATTACTTCATAAAGAATTTAATGTATTTTTTACATATAATACATAATTTATGACTTTATATTTGGAATATTGTAATGTTAGTTATGACTTAATTGTTTTGTTTTGCGGGGTCCAGATATAATCTTTATATATTAATTTTTCAATTAAAAACTATTCGTTAAACGCTTTTGACTACTCGGGGAGGAAGATTATAAATAGTGAATATGTATAAAACTAACTGGTTCAATAATTTATTAGTTAATATAAACCTTCAAAGCTTCATGGAATTTTTGAACTTCCCGTTTGAGGTGAGTTGTTTGGATTTGATTTTTTTTATTGACTCAATTTTAATTTTATATGTATCAAATCAGGATCCACTTCAGTTGGGAACCTGTTAGTGGCTTATATGTGACGGAAGGTTCAATGATTTAAGATTTGAGATATGTATTGCTGAAGAGGACTCCAAAGAGAGCCGAAACGTTCAAAATAAAGAAGATTCCACATAATCGATTAATGGTATAGATTTTAATCGTTGGCACCTTCACCAGCCTGTAACCCTTATTGGCCTTATATAGATTGTTTATTTTTAATTTTAAACGTAATGGCATTCAATTTACGATAGTCGATAGTCATTATATACAGTCGATAGTCATTACATTGTTTTTCTTTCTTACCAACAAGATCGGACTCGCGTATAATGGTGACTTCGCGGATAATATTGTTATCTAACAGTTCTTGGACCATTTTCCTTTTCAGATTCGGCTAGTTGGTAGGGACAACTGGTACCTCGATAGTGCAATGAATACTCAGTGACGTCGAGTCTTTCCTAAGCTATGTATCGATGACGAGACACAACCACCGAATTCCGAAATAAGTTCGCTGCACGGCTGTTGCGCCTTTCCATCGATGTTTATCATATCATTAACCACCGCGACTGCATGCAGAAACCCGATAACAACGCCGTCGTCGGTCACATCGTTATTATCGACAACGTTCTAAACGATAATACATTGCCTTTCTTGATTGTCACTATGTACTCTTGCTCTAAAAAGTCTCGATCAATAATTATGTTATAGATAAGATAATTACATTATAGATAAGATAGCAATCCAATACGAATATTGCAATCACCTGAGCCGATGTCTCCATAATTCGAATATCAATTAGCGCCGATCTCTCATTGGTTGTACTCTGTCCTGCAAAACTCCTCAATATCACACTTGACGTCGATGTGGTTGCTATGTTATACTTGTCTACAACCGATTCTCGCAGTAACGTACAACCGCTGTGTCTATTAACCCTTTAACTTTATGCCAATTATCGTTCGCTCGTATAGGTTGATCTTGTCGCTTAACCTTTCTCCCACGTTGACATCTTTACGAAGAGGGCATTTCTCATTGAGATACCCCAATCGGTTGCACCGATCGCACTCTACTCGCGGTTTTCGATACTTCCTCGCGATGTGGCCTGACTTATCGCAATTGAAATTCGATTTGCGGCTTGTTATTGTCCGAGTCGTCGTTAGTTTTTTCATCTGTCGACGTGCTCGGTTCTGCACGTGTTTCTTCTGCGACCCATCCGCGGATCCACCTTTGCGTTCATTTTTACTAGTAAATGCAAACGTCTTACCTCTCTCGCTTTTTAACAGCATATTTCCTAGTGTCGTCATAAACGCGTACAATGAATTAGGATTCGTATGCTGTGCGGCCCGTACCGTCCTCGCGACATGCGCATCCGTGATTCCACCAATCACCGCGTCAACAAGATATTTATCCGCAATACTAATATCTAACTTACGTAACTTGTTTAATTTTTGGAGGCAGTAATCTCCTAACGATTGTCTAGGACTGCTTTCGTACAGCGCGGCCTCTCGAAATAACCTACTAAAAGGTATTTCCTTGCGGAATTGTTGTCGCAATAGATCCTTTGTTTCGATCCATGTAGCCAATCGCTGTTGTGTCGTACCACAGCCGCGCATATCCCTTCAAGCGCGATGGTATCAACCTCATGATGGCTTTATCCCAATCGTATTGTACAGCTAATTCATCTACGTGCTCGATCCACTTCTCTATAACTAAGTCATCCTTCGACGGATCGAACGGAGGTATTATAAGTTCGTCCTTTGTGGATGCATGAACTCCGTGTATGAGATCGTCTATCTAGACTCCACGATGCGTTCTAGCCTATCGTTCGTCCTAGCGTTTCTTCTCTCCTGATGTCGAATGAGATGAACGTCGTCTTTTCCATTTTGGGTCATCATACTCGGCATCATTCCGCGACCTACGATGAACGCTGTCTTTTCCGTTTCGGATTCGGCATCACGCCGTGACCTATGGCGTTCCATTCCGTCATTACTTCTCGTCGTATTATCAAGATCCGTGATTCTGTGTCACTAAATCCCACTTCTGATATGTTAGAAAATACGAACAAAAAAGAACTCGTACCGTATTAAACGGACTTTACTTTATTTTGCCTTCTAAAAACTTTAATATATGCTCGCTTCTCGATTGCGCTTAATACGCCATTTTTACATCGTCACTCGCTCGTTGCTGCAGGGTCCGTTTTTATGAATTCGATTCCGACTGCCCTCTATATTCTTCACAATTCCAAACACCTTAAAAAGATTTATATAAAAAGAGGAAAAAAATGAATTAGACTCAAAGAATGCATCACAACGTAATTTAGATAACTTGTCATGATTGTGATGCATCTTATATAAGTCAAACTAAAAGACAGTTTGATACTAGAGCAAAAGAACACATTTCGGACATCAATAAAATAGTGGATCTTCTGTCGTTTCTAGCCATAAAAATTACAGTACAACCATGAATTTAATTGGAATGACGTTAAAATATTGTATAATGAGACATGGATTGGATAATGAAACATCATGTATAAAAAGATCAAAGAGAGTTTCAGAGATGATCTACATAAAAAAACAATATGGCTTAAATAAACAAAGCGATACCAAATTACTCTCAGATTCATATTTATCATTTTTTATTCATATCGATCCTTGACTTATTTTTCCTTTTCTGATTTTAGTCTTTCCATTTTCTTTTTTTCCTTTTTCATCAAACTAATTCATTCCCTCCCCTCTCTTGTGGATTCTCCTTATTGCTCTTAGCGATTCACATCAGTCATTTTCATTTGAAATGTATCTGTCAAACTGTCTACTTGCGATTTATTTCTTTGATTTATTTCAACGATAGCGGTATGCTTGTTTCCTAGTCTCAGGTATGCATTTTATTGTTAATATTGTAAAATTATTGGTTTAAGAACTTTTATATTATTGCAATATTGATTTTTGTAATAGACATTAATTAACTGTTGAGTCAATTAGGGAGAAAATGCAGCAAAATGGATACGTAGCTCGTTCACATTAGCCACGAAAATTTAAGACCATGACCGATTTAATGCGTCTACACTGAAGATGACTCGATGTGAATCGAAACGTTCGTAATTTGAAGAATATATTTTAGTTTTTTCGCAATAAATTTCTTATTTTCTTTCTTTCTTTCTAATTTAATTTAGGAGGTATTATTAGCGTTCGGAATGATTGTGTTGAAACCGAATGTTATTGGCTCGCAATTATATCTGAAATACATTGATTTAATAAAAAGAATATATAATGTGTTATTTGTAACAAAATTTGACCCATCTTGACTTTCTTTATCATATTTGAATTCACATATACAGTCGTGCTTAAAATTCTTAATATATTTTAATGTTAAATTTACAACACGACAATCCTGCTTGGCTCGTAGTCCTTTTGAATTATTTCGTTTTTAAATTTTTGAGTCTATAATATATCTATTGATTTCTTAATTTTTTTAGTGAAATTGTATTAATACTTTCATTTTCATCACACGAATCTAATACTTCTATGTAAACAATATAGGATGCCATTTCTATCTTACACTAAAACGTTTTTTATTCCTTGCCTATACGCTTACACTCGTCAGTTCTGGATTGCATTAGTTCAATTCAGTTCAGTTCTAGTGCAATCCTCGTGCAGGAACAAACCTATAGTCTATCGAATAAAGTTTTGTAAGAAATTTAGATTATTATCATAGCACCAGCTAGATAGTCGTTAATATGACAGATCAGAGCGTCATGTGCAGCCGCGATCTGCCAAACATGCGATGACGTGCACCAATCGGAGCACATCAAAATGAAAGAGGGGCGAAGCAGTTCGCAGTAAAGTCACTAGATTTATAAAGTACCGCAATCATCCGCCATGTTAAGTTCAATATAGTGACAATTCCAAACTAATGTATTAGGATAAATTTATTGTGTGAATGACGGAAAGCATTGAAGTGTTAATCAGTTGTATTTATTTATAACGATAAACATTGCTTATAAATACAATTGATTAACATTTCAATACTTTCCGTCATTCATACAATAAATTCATCTCAATACATCAGTTGAAATTGCCGCTGTATTGGACTCAATATGGCGGACGGTTGCGATACTTTATAAATCTAATGACATTGATGATTATTGATGGTGATCAATTGACATGGAAAAATTATTCTCGATTTACAATATTATTAAGCGAAATAGATAGGTTTATTTTATCATACTGAGGAAGACTCTGTGAGAAGACTCGAAACGTCTATTGTTATATTCTTTTTAATGATATGTTAAATTAATTTTAAGATTTTAATAAAACATCTTGTTGCTCGTATATTTGGTCGTTGATATTTGATTTATTTTGTTGTAAAATTCTTTAATATGATTGGTTTTGCTGTTAGTTTCTCACTGGATCTAAATGTATAAACCAATCATATTTAAGAATTTTTTTTAAGCAGCAAAGCTGTTTTTTCTGCTGAACACAGCCTTTAGTTTAGAGTACGAGCGAGCGACGAACTCCATTACCGAATTTCGATTAATTATGTTTTCATTTTGCGTTTTCGAACGACTAATTGCACTTTTCATGTCTATTGAAGTATGTGAGACGAAGTGCGATGTGATCAGAATAACAGTAAGACATTGTTAATCTTCCTGATAAATTTATAAAGTCTTCTTTATGATATTTGAACAATATAAACATTTAATTTTATTTCTTTACACAATCCGTCCGATTCAACACAGTACTCGACCTTTATGGTCCACGCGTTCAACACGTGGCAACTCTAATCGTTTTTATGAAATACCTTAATTTTTATAAAATACCAGTTCAGTATGAGGACATACGACATGCCTATGCCACGCGAGTGACACGAGTCGTGATTTCGATTGTCAATTATTGAAAGCTGAAACAATACGATCCGAATACTTCCAGCAGTTCCAGTCTCGAGCCCGAATCAGATTACCGACAATAGATAATATTTTGCCAGCTTGCACAGTCGGTAATTTGATCAAGTTTCATTCTTTCAATATGGACTTAAGTAATTCGGAACACGATTTTTTAATTCTGGAGAAATAATAATAATTTTTCGAGAAATGCGAAATTTGAATTTATTGTTTTTTTTTCGTGATTCTCTTGAAAAAGAATTCTACACTAGTTATTAATAACACCGACAATACTGAAAATTATTTTTACCCACGAATTATCATGTTACTTGATACGTGACATCGCTAGTTTACGAATTATTATTGTACAAAACAATATGTCTTATTCTTGTTCTCAAAGATATCTTAAAAAGATATGTCCAAAAGATGACTTTATAAGATATGATTAAAAAACATCTTCAAGACGTCTATTAGACAAGTTTTAAAGACGTCTTAAAAAGAACGTTTTTAAAACTTGCCTAAAAGTCATCTAAAAGACATCTTTTAGATAAGTCTTAAAGATATCTCTTTTGAGATGTCTTTCGGATTGTCTTTTAGACATGCGTGTTTACTAGACTTATATAGAGTGTTTTCAAAAAAACCGTTTACCATTTGTATGATAGACAGTACACATCATACTAAATAAAAAAAAACCTTAGTGAACATATAGGTCGGAAATAATCATTTTTGAGAAAATAAACATTTTTATATATTAGCATCATGAATGACTTACTGGCTCTATTTACAGATGTTCCAGTGTCTTCCTTCCATTTCCGTACATGTTCGGCATCTTCTTTTTACAGAATCGTGAACTCTCTTGAAAATTCAAGTCTCTGTCGAATTATTTGACAAGTATTGCTGCATTTGGTAATTCTTCTATGCCATTTATTGGCGAAGAATATATTTTGCTTTTCAAATATCCCCATAAAAAAGTCCAAAGGATTTAAATCAGGAGATCGAAAGAGCCATGTAACATACAACATCCAATCCATTTTTGACCGAATAGTATTTACAGCGGGTAGCCGCTATGAACATTCTATTCTTGCTTGATGATGGAGTCAGTGTTTGCACTCGTTGGATATGGTACTGTTAGACTGCTCATGAAACGATCTCCAGACAATCTTAGTGCCGATTCCTACTATGATGTAAGAATACAAGTTGTAGTCACAATATACAATATACAATAGCGCAACTCTCTGTCGGCATCTTTGATGTTAGTGTTGACCAAAATGGAGTGCACATGCGCGAAATAAGTAAGTTCCCTAGTAACGCCATCTAAATTTCTTTCTCAGTTGCTCTTTATTTTTCCGCGCGCGCGCTCTCTCTCTCTCTCTCTCTCTCTCTCTCCCTCCCTCCCTCTCTCCCTTCCCCATCCCATCCCCTCCTCTCCCTCGCCCCTTCCCCCCCCTCTCTCTAGGTCGTTTGTACGTACATCAAATTATATATAATTTAAATGTAATAAAATTAAAAGAAATATATTCATAATTGTAA
>JAANIC010006441.1:932082-948040 GCA_017607545.1 Acromyrmex charruanus
AATTAATGACTGCGACACACGATGCTTGTTTTCCTGCTAGATCGCTTGCGTTTTAGTAAATTATTTTAATAAATTACAATATTAGAATTGCACTACATAGTACGCAGATTTTTTTTAGCTAAAACGAAAGCAATCCAGCAATTATTTCCTTATCACTCACAGTATTTAAGCGAGACTGACGAAATTAATGCCTTTGCAGGTGTGTATGTGTGTGTGTGTGTGTGTGTGCGCGTGCGTGCGTGCGTGCGTGCGCGCGCGCGCGCGCGCGTGTGAATGTATGTGTGTGATTTTAGTTAATGATGAATGGTTTACCTCTCATTGTATTGTTGTCTTCTAGTTTTGTTGCTAGTGGGCTTTGTAACAGCAATTTTGTTGACGCCTAACCATTTGCAAGCAAATATTATATTGTATTTTATTTATTATTATTATTTATTTTATTTATTATTATATTTTATTATTATTNGCTGTACCCCAGAAGCGTCGTGATACAAAAAATATGCTGGGAGCATATCTTCCGTCAAATATTATTAAAATATTTTCTTTCCTACATGATTTTTATTTTAATATTTAAATTTTTTATTATTAACATATTATGTATATATTCTACAATAATATAATAAGCAATAATATAGTAAGCAATTATTATAATACTGTAATTACGACGTAATTACAGTGTACAAGGGACTCTTCGATTAGAAAATTTTTCGGTGTAAAAACATCGTATAATAGAGGCACTTCCATTAGCACGAACATTAAAAAATGCATATCTGCTATTTCTTTATTAGAGTAATACGCTGATATTTTTAGCATGACCTGTGTATCATCCGCAATCACCGGTTGATGACACTTGACTGATTGCCTATAATTATCTTCTGTTATGAAGTATGTATGGAAATTGAATGAGGACAGAATGCGGTTTATAAACATTGAGGTAAACATACAACATCAAAATCATTCATGATGCTACATACAAAAATATTTGTATCTCAGAAACGGTTGAATTTTCGACCTATATTTACGAAGGTTTTTTTTTACTCAATATAATGTATGCTATCTATAATATAAATGCTGAATGGTTTTTTGAAAATAGCCGTATATATACATATATATTCTATGTATAAAGATGTAATGAAGATATAAATTGCCATGCTATTTTATACAGGAAACGAGGTAGTAATAGTAAAAAATGGTCTAAGAATATGCGGAAGTGGTGGTGCCTTAACGAATGCCCCTCTTCTTCAGAGTAAAAGTTATTTTGAAGTGAAGATACAGCAGGGTGGTATATGGGGCATTGGACTAGCTAGAAGAGACACGGATCTCAATGTCGCTGTAGGAGGCAAAGACTCAGAAAGTTGGGCGCTTGATTCTGATGGTATCATAAGGCACAACGAACAAGAACTTCACAAGATTCAAAATCCTGTCCAGGAAGGAGATGTCATCGTACGTACTGCTATTTAGTTTGATATATTTTGAAGAAATAATTAATTAAACTTGAAAAATCGAAGAAATGCTTCTGATTTTTTAAAAGATTATTACAATCAATATTTTGTTTGAATAATTAAAAACTTTTTTTCAGGGAGTATCCTACGATCATATAGAATTGAATTTTTATTTAAATGGAGAATCCATGAATGCTCCAGTTATAGGTGTAAAAGGACGGATTTATCCAGTATTATATGGTATTTATTTATTGTAATGAACAATTCACAACGAGAATTGATTAAAATGGATTAAAATTTTAATCATTTGAATTCACCTGAATACTTTAGTACATCATTCTTTACTCTTTTAGATACAATTGGATGGAAAAACTTCTTTTAGAAATTTAATTGGATTGAAAAATTGCATTTCCTATTCAGAATTTTGAACTGAGAAGTATTTACGATGCACTTAAAGAATTGAATTTTTTTTAGGTTGAGAGGCATAGAAATATGCTTCATGTGCAATTCTTATAAATGAACAAAAATGCATTGAGATTAAAAAAGATTCATTTCAATGCGAATGTATACTTCTGAAAAATCTGAATCCATTTCAATCCATTTTCGTTTACTGGGAATTAACATGTGTGTGACGATTGATATATTTTTATATATAATTTATATTATTTTAACTTTCAGTGGATGATGGAGCTATTCTGGACCTATTTCTAGAAAATTTTAATTATACTCCACCAATGGGCTTCGAGAAAATAATGCTGGAACAATCGTTGCTCTAGCAGGGTTATAAGAACAAAAATAACATGTATTGTTAAAATTGACATTCCTCGTTCGAGTTTCGTTAAACATTAAGAGTTGAAATTAAATGTTAAACTAAAATAAATTGTAAACAAGGAGTTACAACATAGTATAAAAATATAACATGGTATTAAAAAACAATGTAACAAATACAATTGCATGATAATATATTTATTGAGGAGCTTGGAATAAACGATTTGCCTAAAGATGTGAGAATCTATTTTTTGATGTATTCTCTACGGAATGAAGATGCATAATAACTAGATTTTATATAACTAATTGAGAGAAAATTCTTGAGATTTATTAAAACTAAAAAGAGATTTACAACATTAAATGTTTGAATGATTATTCAATTTAGTTCTATTTCAATCCGATGTTTATGTTACGATAATTACACATATCTTTGTATAATTGTATAATAATAGATATAATCATAAATATGTGTGTACAATTTGAGTATTATATAATATATATATATATATATATATATATATATGCATATGTATGCATTGTATACATAATGATTCATTAAACCTTAAATGACTAATGGTATAGTATGTACATTGGCTTATATAAGGTACCGACGGCTTTAGGCCTATTGTTCGCTTTATTAGGCTTAGTGTCATGGCATCTTGTTAATTCTCTCTCTTTCTCTCTCGCTCTCTCTTCCCTCTACATACACGCGCGCGCATATTCTCTCTCTCTCTCGCTTCCTCCTTTCTCTCTCTCTCTCTCTCTCTCTCTCTCTCTCTCTCTCCATAGTTATTTTCCTTTTCACTAATATTGTATTAAATAGTAAAGCTAATTAAACAAGAAAAATCTTATATTTGGTCAAAGCGAATCTTGGTGTTTAAATATTTCTAGGTGAATTTATATACGTGTCTGATTCTGCAAATTGCGACCGAAATCTTTTTCGGTCTTGAAACGCAATCGTAAGCAGAATCAAAGTAGTAATGTCACTTATTAAATTGATAAGCAATTTAATAATTTTTTATGCTAATAAGCAATTTTATAAGAGTATTCATAATCTAAGATGTTAACGAAAATCGTAAATCTGTGAAAAATATTGCCTCAATCAGAGGATTCGAATCTGGAAAGAGATTTCGGTTTGCGATTTGGAGAATTAGATACGTACATAAATTCACACAAAAAATTACACAGAAGCATTAAAATCCGTTTTGATCGAATCTATCTTTTGTTTAATTAGATTTATTTTCATCGGTTCAAATTCATATCATAATTAAAGCTAATGTTTCAACCTTAACATATCGAAAACTTGCATTTTTATATTATCAGTCGTACAAATGTTAGAACAATTCAATTATTGTAAACAAATACATTTTTCAAATTCATACATACTGAGATCATGCATATATATTCGACTTATAAAATTTTATCGCATTTCAAAATAAACTGCACACTACCGCATATAATATAATTAAATACATATTCTCAATCGTTTCCTTTATCTGGTATAAAAATCGATCACAGTAAGACAAGCGCCTTTAATTATAATATACAAATAATAACTAAAAAAAACTTGAAGTAACTGCTGGCGCTTATCATCGACATTATGAACTTTTCATCTAACGACGTGTCTAAAAGTTTCTTACAATTGTTTGTGTTGCAAGCTTTCTCAATACTTGCTGAAACATATCAAATCTTTGGTCCTTAATATTAGTTCTATATAAACAATATCAATAGTGTCACACACGCTTAACATTACGCATTTATGTTATATAAATAGGTCATTCGATTGAAACAATGTAATTTTTAAATTACCTGATATTATTTGCCATAACAAAATCTTATTAAATGTAACATAACCGTCTATCTTTAGCGGTTAATATTTAAATATAAGAATTTCATGGCACTCTTTTTCCTACATAACTTACTCTCTAAATACATATGATTTGTATTCATTCGAAAGACCTTTATTATATCTTCTAGAGAGTTTTTGTAATCTATTAAGTAATTATTAGCAACTCTAAACTACTACAACTTTTATATTTATTTTATGACTGGATGATATGAAATATTTATAATGGTAACCCATCGCAGTCGCCTTATTGCACTTTCATTGCATCTGAAATTTCAGTACTAATCCTGTTAAAGTAGCATGATTAATTTTAATATACAAATGATCATCATCCAATGCCTTATATACTATCGTTTAATTAAACTATATAGGTCTGTGATAAAATAATTTAAATAATTTTATGAAATATATAAGGGAGACTTTCGATATTATAATTACGGTATAATTATTTGAATATTGAACTCTGCTTACAGCAAAATAATGTTATAAATAATGAACAATATAGTTTTCAACATTGTACAAATTAATTGAATGTAGGACCGTTAATGATTACTCACGAGCAATATGCAAAGCAACGATGAAAAATGGATTTTCTTCCATTTTCAGATATTTGGATTTTCTTCCATTTTCAGATATTTCCATTGGAAACATACATCGGTAATATATGGCTTACCATATTTGTTTCATCACTTGAACAATACAAAACACTTCCATAAATGTAAATTTGTTTCAATTACACTGCAAATAATTTCTTTAAAAAATATATACTTTCAGATATATTTACAAAAGTATAATTCGATATCTACATATCTGTTAATTATAAAAAATGTGCTTATACAAAGAATTGTATACAAAGAATACATAAAATATATCAAATGTTGAAAAATTGTTATTGCCCGTGTTTTTTCTAAATAATAATAGTATATCAATGACAACTTGAGATCTTGCGCATTCTTTTTATCTTTTAAGTAAAGCTTGACCTTTTTAATAACATAGCTAGAATATTTGTGCTTTAATTAGCAGTATTTATTATATATATTTGTATTTGGATACACGCATTATAAATAAAATTTAACACATAAAAAAAATCATTAACATCATAATTATTCAATGTTTTTATATGTTAAAAAAAGTGATTCTCTTCATTTTTGTGTATTTTTTAAGAATGAGAAATCTATTATTTATACTTAATATTATTTTATTTATAAAATTAAAATCAAGCTCATATATTCTAAAATAGGATTTCAAATAGGTCAAGTAATCGAGCAAAAAAAGGTGAACTAAATAATATTTTATTCGTAAATTTCAAATATGTAACGAACAAAACGTTTCAATCTCGTTTTGATTCCTTATCCGTATATGATCGCATTATAATTTAAGATGAATTTAAAAGAAAAAATTATAAATAAAATAAAGATAAAAATAAAAACAACAAAAGCGTTGAACAATTGAACAAGTAAAAAGCCACATCAATGATCAGACAACATATATTAGGAAATAACAGTATATTAGGAAATTAAGAGATATGGAAATAATAAAAACGCTTTCCTTATTACAGATCGAATCGCAAGCTAATGATGTTCAATAATAAGATGTGATATTCGTAACACCTCTTCGTTGAAAGGCGAGAAAGAGTTGAGTCCACACACAGCAAAGTAAAAATACGTAAAAGTCAAGGAGTATAATGTATAATGTACAGCTTTTCCATTTTGTTTAACAAACAAAATGAAAATGTTATAAATTATGAACAATGGAAAAGGGTAATATCAATCATTTATTAAAAAAGAAAGAATTTATATAGTATATGAGTGTGAGAAATATTAAATATTGTGAGAAACTTACATAAGTTAGATGTCTGCATCACGAAGTTCTTCTTTACAGTAAGTGTACAGCAAATCAAAAGTAACATATCTTAAAAATTTGATCTAAAAAAAAAAATCATTGATTAAAAGTTGATATTTATTCATGGGAAAGATAATCATCATTAAATTTTAGAAATTATTCGAAAAATGTATTTTTATAAAATATCAATTCTTATGTATTTTGATTACGAATAACATTATCGATATCGGAAATTGTTTTTGATTACGAATAATCATGGATGACGGATATTGTTTTTAGTAAAGAATAACCATTATGAGATATAACCAATGACTAGAATATTATATTATGAATAACCATTACCAATGATAGTGTTCACAGTTTATAGAACTCATAAATGTATTTGAATAGTCATATGAATATTATTAAGCATTAAGACTCACTTTGACAATGATATTCTTCTCTTATTTGTATTTGAACATTTCTCGGTCAATTTTCACTTAAATTATTGATTAAATTTTTCCTGTAATCATAGATTGTTATGATGGATTTTGACTGCTGTTATTCTTATGTTTCTTGTTTGTAGTTGTCTGTTGTTTTATCTGCTCCACATATGAGGCATCACAGTCTCTGCAACTAATTTTATAAATTACATTGTTATTCGAAAGGCATTCAGTTTTATTCTTATATATTTTGACTAAATGAATGAATTTATTTATTTAAATCCAACACTAATTTCGATCTATTTACACACCTACAACTGTTTTTAATATTTCATAAGAAAGTATCATATTTTTTTAATGTATCCCCGCCTCAATTTGTCCCATTATTAAATATAATCCACAATCCATCACTAAATATTTTTTTGATTCTCAAATTAACTCCTATAAAAATTAGATCAAGAATTGTCACTAACAATTGTAAGTATTTTTATACAGTACTCAAGATTCTTTTACTGAAAGTTAGGCTAAAATAATAATAATCTACGAGATTGTATATCGCTTTTATTTTATGATATAGTAGATGGTTGGAAAGAAAAGAATAGAAAATGTTCTTTTGGAATCAATAAAGATCTCCACCGTTTTTTATATTCAGCAAAAAATCACGAAAGTTTATATTTCGGTTTTCCTCATATTCAAAGGTAAACTATAAATGATAGTGGAAACTACTGAAAGTATTTAAGATATTTGCAATGTGATGTCTGAACCCTGCTAAAATTATGTTATTTATTTCAATTATGTCGATATCTATAATAGAAAAGTATAATAAAAAATAAGTCAATTGTATTTAAAACTCTTTTTTCCAAAGCTTGTAAAATAATGTCGACCACAATAGAAGACAGAAGTAATCCACAGGCGTACCAATTGACTGTATATATAATAATATTATTGAAAGTAAAAAATAAGGAATAGTGGAATTTAATACAAATTTAATAATTGCGATAAAATCCTCATACGAAATGGAATATTTTTCTTACAAGATGGTAGAAAAAGGATATCGGAAATAATTTCATATAAAAACATGGTTAAAGGATATAGGACAATGTTAATGAATGATACTGAAAAGAATTCTAAAAAGAAAATTGATCTTAAGTAAAATTAAAATTATAAGAAAACGGCTCAAATGATTAAAATTCAATACATATAAGAAAGGAACTACGAGTCAATATAATGTATTTGTTACAATATTCAAGATAAAATTTATAAACAAACGTAGAAAAATTGCTGACAAAATTTAATTGCAAAAATATAACAAAAAGTTTCGACCTACCTACATGAGGTCACCTTCAAGTTAACATAAAAATTAAAATATGTATGAAATTATTTTAAAAACGCAAATGCAGAAAGAAGTTATTTGTAGTAATTACGATATGTAGATGTGATTCGGCGGCAACTCATTATATCGGCGTTGTAACGTAATGTTCCAAAGAAAGTGATAGACATTACTTTAATGTCATGCACTCGCATTTTGGAAGATACATCCAAGAATCGTTATAGTTTAACTGTTATAATTGATATCTACCTTAATTCGAGTGCACACCATAATTGTTCCCTATAAAGAGCAGCGTATCTGAGCGCGCAGCTTAAAAAATAGCTTTCATTTAGTAGAGCAACTTAATGGAAGTTTTGATTCGAATTTGCAACTAGCGTCTTTGGACGTTGTTTCTTTATTTACTAATGTTCCGACTGAATTGGCGATCAGTAGTATAAAAAAAAAGATGAGTTTTTATATCTAAAAATACCAAGTTGATCGAAGATGCATTTCTGATCGCTATTCATTTTGTTTTGGAATCTATCTATTTCATTTGATGGTGTCTTCTATAAGTAAGTTTTTGGAAAGCCAATGGGCTCTCCTCTTTCCCTCATTATCGCCAACATTGTTATGGAGAACTTAGAAGAATTGGCTTTACAACAATTCCATGCCAAATCCTTTTCTATTGTATTATATATGTGAATGATATTTTATTAGCCGCGCCTCCTGAATTTTTGAATTCCATTACTAATTGTTTTAATTTTACATGAATGATTAAAGTTTACCATGGAAGTTAGCAGCAACAATAGAATTAACTTTCTAGATGACTATCATCGTTCATAATGATATTATCATTTTTGATAACTATAATAAATCCACATGTTCTGGTAGATTTTTGAATTTCCACTCACATCATCCGTGTCATAAGAACGGCGTAGTAATTAATCTTGTTGATCGCATTCTAATTTTATCTCATTTACAATTTCATTAAATAAATCTTACAGAGGCAATACGCACCTTAACAATTGTTATTCTCTCTTTCATTTTTTCAATAATTAATAACAGATTGAAACATCATTCTCACAATTCGATACAACATAAATCTCCATCCCATATGTTAAATCGATATCCGAATCCTTTGTTCCTGTCGCTTCGTGTTTACATAAAACAGCTTACACTATTCCTCACATTCTTAATAAAATTATTGATCGCAGTAAAGACAAATTAAATCACATGTTACAATAAGGAGTAGTATATAAGATCTCTTGCCACGATTGTGTGAAGCTACGTAGGACAGACAAAAAGAAAATTACAAACTCGAGTTTTATAACACCGTTCTGATATTAATAAAAAATCAGGATCACCTTCGGTCATCTCAAATCACCACATTACTCACAATCACGATTTTGATTAAAGTAATGTGAGAATTTTGGATTTTGGACATTCTTATAATAACAGGATGATATCTGAAATGGTGCATATAAAGAAACAGCAGAATTGATTAAATTTACAGAACGACACGGAAATTCCTTTCCTGATACTTATCTTCCCATACTAGAATTCTTCCCTCCTCCTAGAATCCTCACTTCTCCCCCCTCCTTTTGTCATTCCTCCATCCATATTTTCCCCTCCTTATCTTTACTAAAGTACGTTTGGATTTGCCTATTTCAAACGAACGAACATTTTCGATCTATCCCTTATATGTAAAGGAATTCATTTTTTGAAATTTAATTACTAAGAACAATTATAATCAGAGTACTATTATAACGAACAATTATGGTGTGCGCTCGAACTAAGGTAGATATACATCTTTTTAATTCCTATTTATTCTTAATTTTTTGCATTTTTAACATATGACTAAGATACTTTCTTCTTTTTTTCTTTCCATTATAATCTATTCATAGACACATTATTATTTGTATTCTTTTCTTGACGAATCTAATTTTAATTTCTAACTTCTCTGTATAATATTATCTATCAATTATAACAGTTAAACTATAACTTCTTAGATGTACCTTCCGAAATGTGAGTGCATGGCATTACAAGTAACATCTATCACTTTTTTTGGAACACTACGTTACAATGCCGACATGATGAATTGCCGTCGAATCACACCTACATACCGTAATTACCATAAATAACTTCTTTCTGCATTTGCGTTTTTAAAATAATTTCGTACATATTTTAATTTTTATGTTAACAACTTGAACTTGACCTCATGGTAGGTCGAAACATTTTATTATATTTTTCCACTCACATCATCCCCCGTATCATAAGAACGGCGTAGTAATTAATCTTGTTGATCGCATTCTAATTTTATCTCATTTACAATTTCATCAAATAAATCTTACAGAGACAATACGAGGCACCTTAATTAAATTTTGTCAGCAATTTTTCTACGTTTTTTATAATTTTTATCTTGAATATTGTAACAAATATGTTATATTGGCTCGTAGCTCCTTTTTTATATACGAGTATATAAATATACGAGTATATATTGAATTTTGATATATGTATAATATTTTGGATCCACATCTTTTGGTAAATCAGAGCCACTGAATACCAAAAAAACAAAAAAACATTTGCTTAGTAATATATTCTTTTTGATCATTTTTATATCAAATGTTTTTTCCGATATTGTTGATGAGATTTTTTTTCATCGTGTTGTATTTCCATTCTGTAACAATTTTTTTATTTTTTTCTATGCACTTTTTTTCAAGAGCAATCGTAACATATTGCCCTTATCTCGACACGAATAAAAATAATATTCGTTTATTTCTATGAAAGAGTTTTGTTGCCCTATCCATCAACAAATCACTTTCTATTTTATTATGTGAACTCAACTTTTTCTATAAAAACTAAAATAAAAGATAACTTTATTCCTAATTTTGACTAAATTTGTTACATCTATTTGACTAAATTTACGTCTGTTATAAGTTAATTTTAAAGATCTTTTATAAATTTGTGGATGAAATACTTTTCATTTACGTCTATGGAAAAGCAAAAATTATCTCTCATTTGTAAAGGTCAGAAATAATGGAGGAAATGAAAAAGTTAGATTAATAAACTATTAATCATTAGTATGAGATAAAGAATTATTGTCCTCAATAAGTTTTATAGGACTAATAGAAACGTCAACTATGGAGTCATTAATATTCTTAGTGACTTTATTTTCGATATTATCACTTTATCGAGTCCATGTTGAAGATCAATAATTAATTTATTAGTTTCGGAAATTCATTATTATTAATGTACTTGACTTCAATGGAAGTAAATTGTTTTCACGAATTTAAATTTGGTTGATAATTTACGACACAATTGCATGACATTACATTGACTAGCATTAACATTTGCAGAGGAAAAGGGGATAAAATAATTTTAAGGTTTGTCGATTTTTCCTAATTTCTGTCATGAGGTAAGAGAAATTGATGTCATTTTTTTTAGATTTACTACAGAAAGAGATTAGTATCAGAGATGCTACACATCAGAAGACAGACACATGACCTCAACCTGCAGACAAACCTGCAGACCTTGGAGGGGCCTTTCCCAAGGCCTACTTTCCAATTGTAGACGAACTATAAATATCGAAGCGTTGATATTGCCAGCTAATCAGTGTACATTCTTTGTTACATTAATATTAAATTATTAAAGATTCAGTTTTGGTTTTAATGTCCATCTTATAATTAATATCAGAGTTTTTTCCCTTTTTTTCCTTTTCTTTGCAATTAACGTTTTAGATATATTCATTCGTTTTAAAAGTTATTCATTAATTTCAACATAATTGACGTTGAATGGTCAAAGATTGTTTTTGACTAAACTGATAGAATTTAAGTATTTGCGATAAATTTTTGTTTTAGTGAGCTTCTATTATTTACAATACATCATTTTTGTTTTCAACAAATTTACCTTTTAATAATTTTAATACATTTTAGATTGTTATTAGAGTTCGATTTTATATTATAGTTTCCGTTAATAGGTGGAGGTGACTCACTGAGATGAATTAGTTTGTAAAAAATTTTTTGTAATTACAACATCATATTGTCTCTGAGGATGGCTCAAAAGTGAGTCGAAATGGATTAATTGTAAGCGGATTAATTATTAATAAAGTTGTTTTGTTAACAGTATTGGTTTGCATAAGAATTACCGTGCTTGACTCCTAATTGTCCTGTTACATCCAACCATTTTGTAAGTTTAAGACAATTTGAGTACAAACTTTGATGTAATCCTAATAAAAACTGTGATTTGATTTCTTTAAAAGTTGAGGATGCAATATTATTATATTATTATAGTTAGATATTTTAATAAAATCTTGTTTTTTAAAAAGTGCATAAATTTGTCATGATTTCTAAAAATCATGTAGTCTCTGTAGAATTAATCCAAAAGTATCGATTTCGACTCTGACTGAAAAAAATGTGACTTCGTTAGCTTTTTTTACTGTGATCTTATAGAGAAAATGAAAGTATTTAACTATAATTATGTTATTCTTTATAAATTAACATAAAATAATTACATATGAATGCATCTAAAACATATTTCTTCTTATATTATTCACTTTTATGGCCATAACGAAATCAAATGATGATTTGTTATTATCTAAAGCCTTTGTATGAATTTAATATCGGCTCGTCATCTGTTATTAATTTGGAAAAATTAACAATTCATTATTTTATCCGCTTCGTCATTTCTTATCCCGCTTTCCCCTATAATTCACAAAAACTATAAGAACTCTTTCTATAAGTGTTTGTTCCGTAATAGTTATTTTTTTTGTGTGTTCCAATGACAAATCTATAAATTCCTTTTTTTTGCTATGAATTAACTAAAATGTCAAATATTTATATTTTGGATAACTATAACTTAGTTTCTTTGAATGTAGTCTCCCTGTTCACAGATGTTGTCACAGAGTTTGATCGAGTTATAAAAGATAGTTGATATCTTATTAAAAAATATACTATAATACCGGAAGGGGAAGAGAAATTTATGGATGCAGTCAGTTTTGAGTTCTATGTATTTTCTGTTCAATAATAATATTTATAAACAGACTTATGGGACATCCATGAGTTTCCTGCTTTCACCCATTGTGGCAGATTTAGTCTTATAGGTGTTGGAATTACAAGTTCTCAATAATTTATCTTTCAAACCATCTTTCTTTGTCCGATACGTATGTAGATGATATATAGCGTTAACTCTTAATATCTGTTTGGATGACCCAAATAATAATTCGTGGGAGCTCATATTGCGTATCATATCGTGCACACAAAATGAATGTCACTCTGCCTGCACGACGTGATGGGGCATGCATGCGAGCGTATTATGCAATCACGCCGAGTGTATTAAGATATGTGTTCATGGTATCGCTCGTCGCTCATATTCAGCGACAAACGAGTCACGTGATTTCATATGTCGCTCATATAAATGGGGAGCAGCGATTTTTGACGGTAATTATATTAATTGTGTTGTGTAAAGTGCTGTAAAATCTAAAATGTCATCAAAAACGATATTACAATTGGAGCTGTCAAGTTAATGCGATTGTGCACAACAAGAAGCGGAATTACGGAAAAATAGACTAATAGCAGCTGTACGCATTAATGAATGTACAAATTTAAAAAGAAAATATAAAAAAACAGATTTTAGATTTGGATCCTTTATTTGAAAGGTCCTTTATTTGATGACGTGAACATGGATTTAAAAAAATTGTTATTAAAAAATTATCAATGAATAACAAGTTATATACTTCCATACATTCATGAGTCGAAAAGCTCTTTTCGTCTATGATCATTTCACTTAGCCACAAGTATATAAGTATAACTGCCATCTGAAAATTTCATGAAATTATCGCAAATAATAACAAATAATACAATAATTAAATAATAATAAATAATAATAACAATTTAATATAATAATTAAATTAGTATAATGTATTGAGCGATCATAAAGAAAAGTCGATATAAATAAAATTGGAAATAAAAATAAAAATAATCAGAGTTAAATGAGATTTGTTGCGTAAAAAAAATTTTTTAAGCAACAAATTTTTTATTGATAAGAAATTTATATTTATTTATTTATTTATTTATTTAATATGAATAATTATTTAGAATACGGGTCACGAAACTTAATAAAAACATATTTATTCGACACGTTTTCGTTCAAAATGAAAGAATCTGACAGAAAAACGGTGGTATGCTTCACGAAGCGAATTATTAATCCTCCGTTGGTAAGGTTGGAGTAAAAATGACTCCATGATTCATTTATTTTATATTGCACTGTTTATTTTACGGTTATGTGGTCTTGGCTAACTTTACTAAAAGCTTTTTTTCAACTCGTTCACTAAATTTCTTAGCGGTCGAAATCATTTAGATAAGTGACATATCCTTCCAATTTTCGTTTATGTCAGAGCTTGCTTATGCTCACGCTGCTTTCATGATATAAATTTAGATAAATTTTTACATTTTATAATGATATTTACTATTTTGAGATTAAGACAATAAGCTAAAGACTTTTTATTATATATCGGTACGCAATTATAATTTCTGAAATGAATTCATTTAAATGAATATATATAATAGTTCAATATCTTAACATTTAGACCGTAGTGGCGCTTCGTATTAAAGTAATGTATTTAACATAAATGGTCTTATTTCCAATCTTATTATTTTTTATAACTATTGTGCAATGTCTTTCTAGTTATTTTAATTATATATAAAATATTTCGAGACTGAAGCAATTTATTTACGTAATACTAATTAAAGCATTTTTGTTTAATTTGAAATATAAATGAATAAAACTATATTTTTATCTATAAATAAACAGAGGATAAAGTTTCATGTCATTATTTATTTCTTTCACTTATTTTGTATAATAATTAGATGAAAAATGAGCAAGGGGTCAGATCGACTCCATCTTGCTAGACATATCCTGAAAGTCCACCTTACTAACGGAGGGCTAAATGTTAAGAATTGGGCTACGTTCGGAAACATTATCCGAGTGCTCTCGTATATCGTGTTATCCTTGTGTTTATCCAATGTTAAACAGTAATAAAATAAAACACGAGGACACTCAGGTGATATTTACGTTACACAACTTTAAGAACTATTCAGATAAAGAAAATTCATTTCAATAAGAAGGAGACTAAATTTAAATCCTGAAAATGGACTTGAAACACGGTGTCGTCTCTTGGAGACACGGCAATAAGTTGTACGTCATACGTGAAAGCTTGTGCGTTACTTACGTCTACAATTTAAATCTAAGGGACTCCGCAGGAGAATAAGAATTTCAGTCTATCAGAAATCATGTATTATGGAATACACAGTTTCTGATAGGTTGAAATTCTTATTCTCTGTTCCCTGTTTCCTTTTATTGTGCGGAGCTCCTAAGTAAGTGTTACAATTCTTGTGCTCAGACCCATAGAAAGTCGGACCGATGTGATTTTAGTGCCATCACGCCTTATGGAAAAGTTGGAAGTATTAACTGTCACGTGGACGACGGTCATACGTATGTACAATGAAGAACAAAAATGAACTTGTACCTCTGTAATATATACATACGTTGACAGCGCGCTCATCTACACCAACGTATGTATGTATTGATTCTCGTGCGAGCTCTCGTATTGGACGGACGTTCCCTATCCTTCCGAGATTGCGCTTGTGTGTTGTGTGTTGCATCATATAGTGCTTCGCATATTCTTTTATGATTTTATAGATAATTATGCTTTTTTTCGTCACTTCATTCTTTCCCCTACATATTTTGGTGGTTTTTGTTTCTGTGCATCGGGGTTTGTATGCGTACGGACGAAAACCCCCGTCCCCCCGATCCTGAGGGCACGGGGAATTCCTCTTGTCGTTCTTCAGTGTCGCTTTCTAACAGCATTTTTTGATCGCATTCTAACGGACCTTAATACAGTGGACACTATTTCTAATGGTGTCAGTGAAGGATCTGTGGACCAAAGTATACTGTTACTGTCAGTGACGTTGTTCCCGTCCTGGATTTAGGTATAGTTTAAGCAAGAATAAAGGTAAGAAGAATAAGTTTTCTCCTTATTTGCGTCCCCGCTCGCCGTTACGTGCGAATACGTGTGTAAATACCGGCCGGTTTGGCCTCGAATGCTCACAAAGACGTAGTTTTATTCTGATCGCGTTCCCTGGAATCTCTTTGCATGGAAGACAAACGCCTCGGGGCGCTCGTCGATAAAGCGTCTCTCTGCATCCTCCGGCTATTACATCTACTAATCGCTTCGCTGATAAATCCTCTTTCGATCCGTCCTTCTCCTCATATGGAAATTATGGAAATCTATTGACGAGACGAAGGCGAGGCAAAGGCACGAAGGAAAGAATAAGGA
>JAANIC010006450.1:0-21254 GCA_017607545.1 Acromyrmex charruanus
ATGGAATCGCGAACTGGCGTGATTAGCGAAATATTCAATAATTTCCGCACTGCTCATAACAATGGATTAACTGGAGTAACTGACTGCAGACTTCACTGACGTGGACCGAGTGCTTTGAAATTTCGTACTGACGCTCTGCGTTTCCGTGGGACCTCTAGTTATACCCCGAAAAAAGGGAGTTGTGCCCTTTGTCTAGGATGCAAAAGTTAGTTGCAATGTCACGCGAGATTTACGATTTTTATAGCGTCCTATCGTTGTTAATCTAAAGTACATCGTTAGAGTAGTTTCGAGAAGAAAAGAAGTGATTTATGTTTTTTCTTAAAGAGCCAAGATTGCTCCAGACGAATTCTGTTATTCTCGTGAAAAATACGGCTAGGTAAACAAATGGTTACCGTGCACAACTAGGTTTACGTGCAGGGCTACCATTGTCAGTCGCGAGTCTGATCTTAGATAACGCTACCGTGGGAAATTATCCAATGCGTTTAACGATTTTTTAAGCGCGACGTGGCGCCTGTTTTTCTAAGATGAAATTGTTAATCAGTCTCGGATGACAAAGCCTAGATTTTTACTATTGCGTGACTTCGGTGCATTTATAATGTCTTTTGCAATCTTGTCTCTTTTCGAGTCTGCATTAAGGTTGTTATTCCTTCCGGGTTGATTGACATTTACGAGTTTTCGCGGAGCCTGTCCGATCCCTTTTTTCAATTCTGTCAGACCATTATCAGAAGGCTCTGCTCGAATCTCGCAGACGCCAATCATAGTCGCGACGTGGAGCCGAATAAAAGAATCGTGGCGTCTGTAGGACGTAACAATTTCTTTTTAAATATATTTTGATTTCTTTTCTCGAAATTCATTTTTGAAAAGAAAATAAGAGCATACAAACTTTATTGTCGTTGGCGCCGATCCCTTAGGTAAAAAAGATTTGATATCGTTAGAGTGCATTCTTATAATGTGTGTCAATTTGGTATCCTTCGACAACGTCACAACTGTTCATCAAAGTATAACGTATATAAAAAAAAATCTCCTCCATTTTAGAGTGTGTAAAAAAAATGTAGAAGGGAACATTGTTTAAAAGAATAGTTCCGAGCAACGTTACCGCATCAGTCGTTCAGAGAGCTTCAATAAAGTTCAGATAGCTATTGCTAATTATAAGTTCTCCGAGAAAATAAAATATTCCAAGCCATGAACTATTATGTTCCAATTCAACAGGATGAGGCGTGCAAGAGATAGTAAATTCATTAAATTTTATAAAATATTTTGCTTATACGTATTATACGTTATGCATTTTTGTAAGATCTATTTACATGTTTCCTTTTTTTTTAAAGCCTATTTTCTCAAACATCACCTAGTACATCTTCGAAACCGCGCTACACGTATCTCGTGCCTCGTATCTTGATGAGGAAATATTCATTGACATCGACAGCGTACAAATTTCTGGACATTGGGATTGTTGTAGGACCTATATCTCATGTACAAATTGCGATAATCGAGGCAACCGCATGTTCATACCTTATGCTACGTGGAAGACGTTCATCGAGAAGCATGCAGATATCGAGTGATTAATGCAATCAACAATCCCATCATCACAAATTCAAGATCTAAATGTGGAACTTGTTAAAATATGCGAGGGAAAGTCAATAAGTTCTTAGAAAATCTGTCAGAGGGCACTCGTAGTGTCATGTCACATTACTTTTTGACAAGTAGCATCGTTCAGCTGATTACTGTCAAATTTTAAGCGGAATTCATTCATCGCGTGGTTTCATTTCTGTAGACGATTAAAGCGAACAATCTTTGTATTTTTTGCAAAATGGAAAAAAATGAGCAGTGATCAAACATCTATATATGAAAGGTTTAACGCCAAAAGAAATCAAAGCCGAGTTGGATAATGTTCATAGCACATTTGCACCTGCGTTTGCGACTGTATACAATTGGATGAATGAATTTAAACGTGGGCGTACATCCACATGTGATGCACTTCGTTCAAGACGTCTGAAGCTGCTATGCCAGAAATCGATAAAGTCCACGATATTGTTTTGACTGATCGACGAGTGAAAGTGCGCGAGTTTGTTGAGGCCACAGGCATATCACGTGGTACAGTGATTTCAATTTTGCACGAACAATTGGATATGAAAAAGCTATCGGCAAGATGGGTGCCGCGTTTGCTCACTGTGGACCATAAGCGCGACCGTGTGTCGATTTCAAAACAATGTTTGGAGATGTTTCGAGACGTAATCCAGATGAATTTCTGCGTCGATTCGTTACTGTGGACGAAACATGGATCCATTACTTCACACCGAGACGAAGGAACAGTCAAAACAATTCACTTCACCGAGTGAACCAGCTCCGAAGACCGTGAAGTCGGTCAGAAAGGTGATGGCCACAGTTTTTTGGGACACGGTATAATTCATATCGATTACCTTTCGTCGAAGCAAACGATCAATGGCGATTACTTATTGGACCGTTTCAAAATTTTAAAGAAAAAATGTCCCTGTTTGGCGAAAAGGAAAGTGCTCTTCCATCAAGACAATGCACGGGTTCACACGTGTCCGGCACCGATGGCCAAATTCAACGAATTGCTTTCCCATCCAGGATATTCGCCAGATTTAGCCCCCTGCGACTATTTCCTATTTCCAAACCTGAAGAAATGGTTCGGAGGAAAGAAATTCACCACCAGAGAGTGAACAGCTCGTCGCCGAAACAGAGGCTTATTTTGAAGGATTGGACAAATCATATTATTCGGATGGATTGAAAAAGTTGAAGAATCGTTGGATCAAGTGTATCGAGCTGAAAGGAGACTATGTTGAGAAATAAAAATGAATCGATAAAAAAAATGTGTTTTTATTATGTTTTTCTAAAAATTTATTGACTTGCCCTCATATGATACGAATAACGTGAAGTTAACATTAAATGGCACATGTTTATACATGGAACCAACAACTGTGCTTTTCTTATTTGAGCTTGAGCGATGTGTTGAACATGTATTCTATGAACTGAATCAATATACGCACGATGTTAGTAAGAAATTCGAATATTTTGTGTCATTTTTAGGACAAAATTGTATTACTAATAAAAGCTGCAAATACTTTGTACAAAATTTATGTTAAAAATTCTATTATAGAATGTGAATTAGTCTATGGTTAAGATTATATTGTACATATTGCATGATAAATAAATGTATTAAAATATATATCTTTTCTTCTAAAATTATTTTATCCTTAGTATCTTCGCCACTTCTTCATATCTTCGTAGTAGTATTGAATTAGTCAATAAGAAAGTGTGTTTGGCCATTGTATTACATTGATAAAAATAGAATATTATTATAATTAGTGTTAGTGAGTTATATTATTAAAAATTTATAAAAATATAAGTTTCTGAGTCGTATCATTAAAAATCATAAATAGCATATATATTTAATTAAATCACGTGCAAGAAGAAAAGATAACATGAGAAAGATCGCAAATAATAAATATAGGACTGCAACGATTGAAAGAGAGAGAACTGCATCCTACAATGGATAGAAGAGAGAGGACAATAAGTTAGAGAAAAAGAAGAAACGAAATCTTCTTCCCTCTAACATGGACTCCCGGTGACGCGCTTCCTCCTTCCCAACGTCTGTGACTTCGCCCTCCCCCATCCTCGCGACACTAGAGCCATCTGCTGGTTGCTGTGTCCGTGAGTTAGAATCCCTGTACTTATCCTACTTACACATAAACTTATCTACGTATAACTTACGTATAAACATATATATAAATGTATGTATGAACGTATGTATGCACATTAAGTATTTATATATGTACGTATATTCAATATTACGTATCTTAATTTTGCGGGGCGCTGAGTCTCTTATAGTCGCAGACGTTCTCTCTCGTATCTGCGTCGTTTTTCAGTCTTCCCGCACTACTACTATATTCAGTCTTGTATTCAATTTTTAATATTAAATATATTAAATTTATGCTACGTCATGTTACGTTTTATATTCTGTAATCCAACTTTCGTACTATATTGTAAATTTATATTTTATGTTCGCTTTGGCGCTTTTTACACTGTAATTCTCTACTCTCATTTTCTAATAGGAGTTAGAGCAACAGACTTTGCTGGTGTCTCACCATTTTGTGCACCTGTACACTTAATTTTTTCTCATTTAACTCTGTAGTTGTCATGTTTTTTTGTTATTTTGTAAATAATGCACAAATAAATTAAATTAAAAATTAAATTAAATTAAATTAAATATGTACGTATGCACATTAAGTACATACGTACGTACATACGTATATATTGTATGTACGAATGAACGTACGAATTTTTTTAACATTTCCGTTCAAAAGTTAAATAATTAATACTAATATGTACAATTGAGCAATCCATTGATGTCCACAAACATCTGGAACCTAATCGGATCACTTTTAATACAAATACAAACAAATTATAATGTTACAAACTATAAGATATGAATGCGGCAATGATTGTGTATCATTTTGTTTATTTAATCCCTGCAATTGCTTTATTCAAGTGAATCTTTCTGATTGTAGAACTTGTTACAATACGCGTTGCATATAATGCAAAATTGTCATAACTTATTGTTAGTACATGTCTGTATGTACTAACATGAAGCTGTCAACTGTGTTCTTTATACTATAATAGTGTTAAGGCTTAATAAATTTAAAAGCAGAAAGACAAAGGGCTACGAGCCTAAAACAATCGTTATAAAATAAAAAATTTTTAAACCGTTAATAAATAAAACATGTCATCTAGTTAAATTCTAAACTTTAATTTGCCGGTAACAAACAAAACAAAACAAATGTTTTGATCCCTGTTGGATCAGTATCAATGTAAACAAAAACGATGGAAATATTACATAGTTAAGACAAAATCAAAGTTCGCTCTCGATCGCATCATTAATAATCAAACTCGCTCAATTTAGAATAAATGTCACAGGAATGTTGTAATCGAAAACTATTCCTCTTGATAATGTATGTAGATTGTAGACAAACATAACTCGTTTCTGTTAAAAAGTACAAATATAATATAAAATTGTAATCGGAATAAGTAATCAAATCCAATAAGAGAAATACAAGGTAACAAGCAAGGAATACAAATAAAAATAAAAAAATAAAAAAGTATATAAAGACGGCAACCCATTGAGATTGATTGTATCCTCTATTAACAGTCCATTATATTATCTTTTTCTTTTTTTACACAATATAATTAATGATAGCATACCAAAAGCTCCTAGCCACATTAAAGACAGTTTCCATTTAGTTGAGAAATTAAATGGCACAGTTTTTAATTCTCAATATGTTTTGGCTTCGTTAGATGTAGTATCCCTTTTTACTAATATTCCTGTTGATCTAGCATTAAATAATATCGAGATGGGTTTACATTTCAACGAAGACAAACATTTTAAAAAATGAATTCACCATTGCAAATTTATTATAGATTCAACTTTTTTGCTTTTAATAATAAAATCTATAAACAAGTATTTGGTACTCCAATGGTTATCACCGTTATCACCGTTATAATCGCTGACAATACATACCTTTGTTTTATTTTAGATATGTTGATGATATCATTCTTGCACTTCCATCTGATACTATCAATGATGCTTTAAATATTTTTAATTCTTTATATATGAGATTGCAGTTTACTTTGGAGGTTGGTACGAGTGGCAAATTGAGTTTTCTTGGTACAATGCTTGTTATAGATGATCAGAGAATTATATTTGATATCTATCATAAAAAGACGTTTTCGGGAAGGTTCCTTAATTTCCATTCAAATCATCCTCTTTGCCACAAAAAAGGCACTATTATCAGCTTCATCAGACAAAATTATCCTCTTATCACATCCACGATTCCAACAAAAAAATTTGGTAGATGTTCGAGAGCGAGTTAGAGCGAGAGCGTTAGTGAGAAAAATTTGAGTGATACGGCGTTTTAGCTGAATTTCGCTTCACGCGAATTATCAATTACGAATCAAACGCGGCGGTTTTCTGGCGGCGGAGCATCTCCTAGGCGGTTGCACTGGTAGCGAAGTGTTGACTCGAGAACAGCGAAAAATAAGAGAGTCATTGCTTCTCGGTTTTGCCTTTTATGCTCTTTTAAGGACAAAGGCTTCCCTTTGCATTCGCTTATGAGATTTTTGCAAAATTGATAATTTTGAGGTGACCCTCTGTTTTGGGCGACGATTGGCAATTTCGAGCGCAACGGTCAAGCGGCACGCTATTGCCATGCGCGCCCGTTAAATCTGGATTCTTGATTGGGATGAACGCATATTACGCGTTTTGCGTCACGCGATCGCGCGTGTGCTGCGACCGATCCGAGTTGGTCCGCCGTTATAGCGATTGAGATCTGCGTAAGTGCGACGTGCGGTTTAGCTTATTGTTTTTCGACTTTATCGACGAGGTGATGGCCGAATTTATGTTTTAGAAACCTCTAAGGACGCTTGGGATCCTTCTAGAAGCTTTCGATCCGCATGTTGCACGAACGCCAAATATGCAAAAACTGTACATGTTGGCTGTGTCTCGAACATCCCGCCCGCCTTGTCACGCAGTGACGAAATTAATGATCACGCTCGGCAAGTGTACAGATGGCGAGTTCTGTTTGGTTGCTTGGGAGATCGCGGCGTTTTAGGTGGCGCAGGCTGATGATGTATGCGCGTCCCGCGCACGGTGTCGTGGAAGCCTGTGCGTGCACATGATTGGATACGTTCTGAGATTGAACTAACAAGAAAGTATTCAAGAGATATAATGACGCAGACGCGGTTATGTAATTTAGCTATGACATCAATCAAAAGGAATTAGAGAGCAATCGCGATTACAAGGAGTTGGTTGGGCAATGGTTGCGAACGTAATCAGAATAATTTCGAAACGAAACGGTGAAAATATAACAGTGTATAGTACATTGCATCAAGCGGTAAACATATTCTTTTCAAAAAATTGGAAAATTCGCATTGAAGATTGCGAGGGGTAAATAAAATCAACGCGAACATTATTGCGATTACACACGCTTTAACTGACGCGAGTACACTGAAGAAGATCGCGCAGTTTAATACAATGTGCGGTTTTACTGCTCTTGCGAGTCTGCGTGTAGAGTAGTCGAGGCAGCAGGTAGAGGCAGCATCACCAATTTGACCAGAGGTCGGATGAGCTCGGAAGAAGCTGTGCGAACCGTTGCCACTCGGATCACACCGTCCTCTCCCGGGTGCAGCTTAGTGATGCGAGCTAGAGGCCATTTACTCAGCGGTGATGTCTCTGAAAGTATGAGGCACAATGAGCCAATCTGAGGCGCGGCGCTTACCTTGCACCACTTCGGGCGTGAGGTCAAGGAATGCAGGTACTCTCGCGACCACCTTTTCCAAAAATGATTACGCATTCCTTGAAGGTGCTGCCAGGAGAGAGTGCTCGTTGCTTTCTCTGCAAGCGATGGTTCTGGAATGGCTAACAGAGGAGCTCCGATGAGCAGGTGTCCTGGACTAAGCGCTGAAAGGTCGTCGGGATCGTCGGATAACGCCAGCAATGGTCGAGAATTCAAGCAGGCCTCTACCTGAGCTAGGAGAGTGCTCATCTCCTCATAGGTGAGCGTGGCGTCGCCGATTACTCTTCGAAGATGGTACTTCGTCGATTTTATTGCTTCTTCCCAGAGGCCTCCGAAGAGTGCGGAAGGTGGGTTGAAATGCCACCGGATTCCTTCTGTGACAGCAGATGCATTCGCGATGCGGCTGCCATTGGAAGATGTGCGAAAAAGCTCTCGTATCTGTCGGTCGGTGCCAATGAAGTTCGTGCCACAGTCGGAGTAGATATCCGAGCATAATCCTTTCCTTGATGTGAATCGACGAAGCACGGTCAGGAATGCGTTCGTCGTATAGTCGGACACGACCTCAAGGTGCGTCGCCTTAGAACAGAGAAACACAAAGATTGCAATGAAGGCCTTGTGGAACCGGTGCCCGCGTCTTCGGCTCGTGCGAATGAGTATCGGCCCGGCGTAGTCGATATCGGTCCTGAGGAATGGACGTGCAAGAGTTACGCGTCCTTGAGGGAGGTTGCCCATCCCCCTCGCGGGCTGCCACCTTGTCGTGGTGAGGGGGCTCCCCCACGGGTCGCTTGCGGCACGTGGGGGTCTAAGAGCAGCCTGTACGGACTCCTTCCCGACGGGAGGAGTCTGTACACCGGGTCCGGCACCCCAAGGGGGTCTCTCTCTCCTCGAGGGAGGGACCCCTGGGGGTCTCGTCCTTTTTAGGACGGTCCCCAATGTGTCGGTAGGGGTTGGCGGCCCTGACTTCAATCGCCCGGTGGCACGGTACCGTCAGGGGGAGGATTGCTCCCTTCCGTGCGTGATGTGGGGTTTCGACTCCCACTGCGCGTGGAGCCTCGTGGGGCCCCCCTCCCCCCTCGTGGGGTGGGGTGGTACCCTCGGAGTTTTGCGTGCGAAAGGGTCGACGCGGGTGCTCCCGCAGGCGAGCCGGCCCGTACGCTGGCTGCGGGCCGGCTCACGCCATGGGTGGGGGAGCTTCCAAGAGCCTCGGCTCATTGCACTGGAAGCTCCCTTGTGAGATGCGGACTTTGTCCGTAGAGGAGTGGCGAGGAGCCGCACGGACGTATTCCGTGGAGGGGTCCTCGCCCCTCCAGGAGAGGGGCCGCGTGGCCGCTCGGACGTATTCCGAGGCAGGGTACGCGGCCTTTGCCCTCGGGCCGCTCGGACATATTCCGAGGTCGGGGCCGGGGGCGGTTCGTCGAAGCTCGGCGCGCCCGCGACGGCGTCCCTTCCGAAGCGGATGCGCCGAGTGGGTGGTTGTTCGCCGTGGGACATATAGCCCCATGGTGGACGTGCTGGTCGCCGCGGCGGTTAGGGTCCGGAAGGGGCGCCGCTTCCGTGACCCGACCCGTCCGTGGGGCCCCCCGTTGGGTGGCGCCACCCGCATCGGTGCCCTTGAGGTCGGAGGCGAGGGACCCCCGAAAGCCGTGGGCAGCGGGCTGTGCCCGTCCGCGGTAAGTAAGGGGCTGGAGGTCAGTGTCCTCGATGATTGATTCCGGGGACCAGAGCCATATGCCAGCTCCCCGGGGGAACTTGGGGCCCCCTCTCCTGAACTTATTCGGGAGTGGGGTGAGGGTACACCCTGGCTGGCGGAGCCGATGCGGGGATGGGGTTTTTCTACGATGTATTCACAACAATTAAAATCGATGCAAAACGAGGAACAGTATTGCTCGACGGGAGAATCGAGCAGTGAAACAGAGGACGATCGCAGCGTGGTGGGATCTGACACCGAGTCAGGCTCCATCCAGCTGGAGTGGGACAGCGAGGGGAAAGAACTCCTAGAGGGTCCCGATAGGGCTAGCTACGACCCAAATTCGGAAGAGGATGAGGAACTCTTCATCTACGAGGAGGATTCTGCGCACGGCGTGGATAGTTTGCGACTGAGAGGTGGTATCGGCTCTCCACCGTCAGAGGACCGACCGGAGAGCTCGCCAGTGCCGGGTCCGTCGGGAGAGAGAGGACCTTCCATTCCGAGGATACGGCCAACAACAGTGCGCCCGGGCCCTCGGTTCACCAAGGGATTCCGTGTTACTAGGGCCCGTAGCAGAAACCAACCCAGACCGAGGAAGGACACCTCGGTTTCGGAAGAGGTAAGAAGTAGTGGGAAAAAGCCATCGGACTCCTTTTTCCAAAAGGCCGATGACAACGAGGACGCACTGGATTCCGGGGAACCTCCCGACAAAATCCCAATGATTGATAGTGACTGTGACACACAGGACAGTCAGGCTCTTACAGAAGCCAGTAGGAAGAGGAAAGCGGAAAGATCACCTAGCCAAGCTACACCGAAACCCTGGAACACAACAGAGTTTTACATAAGCAGGAGGGAGGCAATGAGAATGGCCAACGAAGAAAAGGAGAAGAGCCTCCAACTGGCCAGAGAGGAGATGATTCGAGGCCTATCGGGCAGCGAGCTCCTCAAAAAATCGAAGCTCGATCTTGACAAACTGAGGGAAGAGGTGGAGGACAAGCCAAACGAGGACTTGGCAAAAAAGGTACAGGAATACCAGACGGAAATAATGCGAATTGCCAAGACATCCTCCAATTTGAAGGGGACGTATCAAAAGTCTCTTAAAATGGCTGCAGCCGCTACACTCGGATGCATGGAAGTGCTCCGTGCTCGGGCCGAGAAATCACTGAGCGAGGCCAGGGATGAGAATATACAAATCCTCAGCAGAGAGCTTGAGGACCTGAAGGAGAAGACAAGGCTGGAAAGGGAGGAAGACCGCAAGAAGCTAAAGGAGGCAATAGACAAAGCGGACAGATACCTGGCTGAGTTGGATGCCCTAAAAGGAAGGGACAAAGATCCGGGAAGGACGGGACTAAGACCCAGCAAGGAGAACAAGAACAGGAGACTCCAGGTAACCCCGATGGAGATCGAAGAGGAGATGGACGACGGGGACAAGGTACAAAAGATAGCCTTGCCTCCGAGGGAGGAGTGGCCCCCCGCTATACGACCGGCCATACAGGGTAAGGTCCGGATTCTGGAGGACAGAATGCTCACTGATCAGGAGATCAAGGAACTGCGCTCCAGGATCAGCAAGAATGAGGGCCCTAAGGAAAAGAAGAAGAAGGGACCTAAAGTCCCAGATCGAAAGGATGATACCGAAAGTACCACCAAGGGGTCTCTTTCGGACATCATTAGGGACACAGTAATCGGTGTCCTGAAGGAATTGGGGGTGGGAAGTGGGAAAAATCCAATCAATATCCCCCCACCTGCAACATCCATCAAAATTAAAGGGCCGAATGGTAGGACTAAAATCCGGGATGTACCTCCTAGGCCAGTAGGAGCAAAAGCTAAGGAGAAGGAGGTCTCAGTCCTCCCACTGGAGAATAAGGAAGAAAAGACCTGTTCCCGAGCGAAAGAGGACGAGAGAACCCCAGCACAGGTACCCTGGACGCAGGTACTGGGAAGGAAAGAGAAGAAGAAGGCCTCGCAAAACACCCCGGCACCAAAGGGAAAGGAAGAGAAAGCACCAGTTAAACCGCAGAGCAGAACGGTAACGAAAAGGCCGCCACGCACCGCCGCTGTACAAATATCCAACAACGGTGACATGAGTTACGCGGAGATACTCCGCACGGCTCGAGAGAGGATCGATGTCGAGAAAATCGGCATTAAAGAGATCCGCCCAAGGAAAGCCCGTACGGGAGCATTCCTATTGGAAATACCGGGCCCCGCCGGGGCGGCTCAGGCGGACTCGTTAGCCACCAAGCTACGGGAGGTACTAGCGGATAAGGATGGAGTCCGCATTTCCCGACCTGTAAAAACGGCTGAAATAAGAATAAGGGACATTGAAGACTCGGTGTCCCAACAGGAGGTAGCCAGCGTAGTAGCCAAGGAAGGTGGTTGCAACGCCGATGACATAAAGGTGGGTCCCATCAAGAGAGCCCCGAACGGACTGGGTACGGTATGGGCCAAATGCCCCTTAGTGGCAGCCATCAAGGTTGCACGGCTGAGGAAAATCAGGATGGGATGGACGTCCACGAGGATCGAACTTCTGCCGGATCGGCCCCTACAATGCTACAGATGCTTAGAAAAAGGGCACGTGAGGGCGGAATGTCGAAGCGAGATAGACAGGACTCTCAGCTGCTACCGATGTGGATCGCATGGACACAGAGCCATCGAATGTGATGGATCTGTCAACTGCCCACTATGCGCAGACGCTGGCCTACCATCGAGCCACAGGATAGGGGGAAAGGCGTGTAATCCTCCAAAGAGGAGAGGCAAAATCCCTCCCAGCACTACGGTCCCGAGGATAAGTAGGAATGAGGAAAGAATGGAGGTGGAGATAGAGGCGCCGCTCCCACAAAGGGAGAATAGAAGGGACAGTGCCCCTACGGAAAAGCTGAGGGAGAGCGCAAGGGTCACACCACCAAAGGTGCCTGCGCAGGGGGATCCCTTCGGCAATATCGAGCACGTGGAAGGGAATAAATCTCAAACCAGACAGGCCTGCAGCCCGCAGACAGAAGATGGACGGGAAGAACCTGTAAATTGGGAATGTTCCATGTGTATAAGTGTCTCGGGAGGAGAGACCTGGAAGAATGACAATGCCTAATAGGCTGCTCCAGGCGAACCTCAACCATGCCCGCGTCGCGCAGGACTTAATCCTGCAAACGATGGCGGAACGTGACTGTGGATTGGCCGTTATTTCGGAACCATATAGAGTTCCAGTGAATCACCCGCACTGGATGGGAGACAAATTGGGCTCAGTGGCCATAACCTGGAGGCAGACGAGGGAGTCCCTACCATGTACCCCAATAGAAGCTGGTGAGGGGTACGTGGCTGTGAAATGGGGAGATATGCGTATAATCGGCACCTACATATCTCCGAGTTTCGATGTCTCTCGATTCGAGGAGAGACTCGAGCTGCTGGAGGCATGCCTGGGCAGACTAGCCGGCGGACCAATTATCCTCGCTGGAGACTTCAATGCAAAATCCCCGCTCTGGGGCCCCGCCCGTATCGATGTGAAAGGGAGACTCCTCGAAGAATGGGCGACGGCTGTAGGGCTCTGCTGCCTGAATCAGGGAGGAGCGAACACACTCGTGAGAACGACAGGGGAATCCGCTGTAGATATCACGTGGGCTTCACCGTCGGCGGTCCCAAAGATCACGAGCTGGAAGATACTCGAAGAGGAGACGCACTCGGATCACCTCTACATAGAGGTAGTCCTGCGGGAAACCCCAGTGCAGATCGCAAAGCGCGCTCAAACTAGACCGCAAAGATGGAGCCTCAAACAACTAGACGAGGACATACTGGAAGCGGCGGTCCTCGCCGGACTCTGGACCACAACCGGCGCGGAGAAAGACCTGGACGGCCGAGCTGCGGAAACACAGAGCATGCTAGTTCGAGCGTGTGACATGGCAATGCCCAGGGCCACCCAGCGACCCAAAAAGGCAATGTATTGGTGGAGCGACTCTATCGCGACTCTGAGACACGCTGCCATGCGGGCCAGGAGAAGAATGAAGAGGGCGCGTAGAGGTCGAAGCGATCCCGAAGAGATAGAGGCCAGAGTGGAACACTACAGGCAAGCCAAGAAAGAGCTCAGAGTGGCCATTAATAAGGCCAAGGATGTATCGTGGAAAGAACTGGTCCTATCTCTGGATGAGAACCCATGGGGCTTACCTTACCTATTGGTGCGGAACAAGCTGAAGAGATGGGCACCACCACGGACAGAGGCCCTGGAGCCGTCTCTCTTGGAGGAGGTACTGACGACCCTCTTTCCACCGCCCGGTGACGAGATTCACAATTGGGTCGAGGCTCCACTCCCGGATAACGGATACGGATCCTGGAAAGAAAACTTTGAGGTTACCGAAGAAGAGTTAAAAGGGGCCATCAAAAAGATGATGTCTCGGAACGCAGCTCCCGGACCGAGCGGAGTCCACAGCAGAATCTGGGCAATAGCGGCCTGCAGAGCTGGCCTTGGAGAGAGTCTGAGAGGGACATTCACAGAATGCCTGAAACAAGGTATCTTCCCGAAAACATGGAAAAGGGCAAAACTGGTTCTACTAAGAAAGGAGGGCAAACCGGAGGATAACCCCTCTGGGTATCGCCCAATCTGCCTGCTCGACGACGAGGCTAAGCTCCTTGAAAGAATCGTGGCCGGGAGAGTCGTGCAGCATCTTGATAGAAGGGGCCCGAACCTGCATGTCGAGCAATTCGGATTTCGCCCGGGGCGCAGCACTGTTGATGCTATCCTCCGAGTACGATCCATAGTGGAGGAGACGGTCTCCGGTGGTGGGGTGGTGTTGGGTGTTGCGCTGGATATCTCTAACGCATTCAACTCCCTCCCTTGGGACCGGATTGGTAGGGCACTCGAAACTCACCGAGTACCTCGATATCTGCGCAGGATTCTCCGGAACTATCTGAAAGACAGAGAGCTGGAGTACACGGATGCCAATGGAAATCTCATCCGAAGAGTGGTAACCAGGGGAGTGCCACAGGGGTCGGTCTTGGGTCCACTTTTGTGGAATCTAGGATACGACCAAGTGCTGAGGCAGGCTGAGCTCCCTGAGGACTGTCGCATAATCTGCTACGCTGATGACACCATGGTGCTTGCACCAGGAAGCGACTGGGAGGAGGCCCGTATCAACGCAAACGAGGCAGTGAACAGCGTGGTGCAAGAGATACAAGCACTGGATCTCCGGGTTGCTCCTCAAAAATCCGAGGCCATCTTTTTCCACGGAGGGAAACGTGGAAGATTGCCGAAAATCGAGCTAGCGGTGGCTGGAGTGTCGATACCGGTAAAGACCAGCATCAAATATCTTGGACTGGTAATCGACTCGAGATGGAACTTCCAGGAACACTTTCGTCAGCTGACACCGAGACTCGAACGCATGGCAATGAGCCTGAGTGGACTTCTGCCCAATGTTGGCGGTCCAGGAGGGAAGGTCCGCGGGCTCTTCAATAACGTGGTCCAATCAGTGGCCCTCTACGCGGCGCCTGTGTGGGCGGAAGAGGCAAGAAAAGGGAAGGTCATCCAGAGGATACTACACGCCTCACAGAGAAGACTGGCCACAAGAATGATACGGGCCTATAGAACCATCTCCTTTGCGGCCGCGACTACACTAGCCGGGGTTCCTCCCCTAGAATTAGTCGCTAACATGCACGCGGAGGTGTTTGACAGCGTCAGGGAGGTACGGAGTCGGGAACGAATTACACAGGTTCCAGCGAAAGAAATCAACCTGATCAAACATCGGGCACGCCTGAAGTTGATCAACTCATGGAGGGAATGGCTCACAAAATCGGGCCACACGGGCGTGGACATCGTAAATGCGATACGGCCCCGTCTGCAGGAGTGGGTGGACGCCAGAGGCGGGATATCCTTCCATGTGGCGCAGATACTATCCGGCCATGGATGCTTCGGTCGATATCTGTGCCGTATTGGAAAAGAAAACACGAGTAGATGCTGGCACTGCGACGCGCACACGGATACGTCGAGACACACGCTAGAGGAGTGCCCGGCGTGGGACCAACAGAGAAGGCAGCTGGTCGAGGTAGTTGGAAGCGATCTGACTCTTCGAGCAATAGTCGAGGCCATGCTGAGTTCCGAAGAAAAGAGGCGGGCCATCTTCACATTCTGTGGAGAGGGTATGGCCCGGAAGGAGGATAATGAGAGAGCGCGTCGAGGAGAAGGTGTACATATGCTAGGCAGCGGGACGTAGGAGAGACGAACGATCGACATCCTTGCTGGAGGGAGTTCAAGCTGTGGCTAGAACTGGGAAAAAAGGTGGGTGCGAGGGCGTTGGGGATTACTCTATCGCTCTCCCACCCTTCTCGAGATCGCGCATCTGCCCGCTTCACGGGCATATGTGCGGGACACCTTTCGTGTCCATTTGAAGTAGAGCGGTCGCCGATGGGGCCGGGCGTAGCGCTTGCGCCGCGTGCGGCTTCCTCGGGGACCCCCGAAGGGCCGTGGGGCGTCGAGCGGGCGACTCGATGCCTCCCTGTAACGGCCCGATGGGAAGACGGCGGGGGGCGATAGCGTCCCCTCTCGCTGACAACGGGAACGAACAGCGCAGCATGGCGCACAGCCCGGCATGGCGCTGACGGGCGATTTGTGTCAGGCCGGTTGTACTGCAGATGCGAAGAGCCCGGCCTGGCACAAATTCATCCCCCCGAGTTCGGAGGCTCGCAGTGGTTTAGTGGGTAGGTCCCCGACAATGGCGTGTACCGGTAGTGCTGGTGCGCGCTGGCGGGGAAGTCCCACATAACCCCGTCCTTTCCCCGGAGTACGGGGTATGCATGAGCATTCCACTGCGTTAACAAAAAAAAAAAAAAAAAGGTTGCCCATCGGCGGCTGTGGCGTAACCCCTCTCCATCTGGTACAAGTGACGCACCGATGCAGCCAGTATTTTATTGTGGCTCGCCCTCGAGGGATCCAGTACCGCAGTCGCAACAGGCCCAGAGTCAGTTGCATCCCTACATGGAGTGCTCGGCGGTGACACGATGATATCAAGAGGCATGCGAGGTGTGAGTGCGGCGGAATTATTATCGGATGCCACTCGTCCAAAGAAAGAATTGCGTGCTTTAGGCGACCTCCGACTCTCAGAATCCTTTGCTTGTCGATGAAGGGACTCAAGGTCCGCAACTGCGAGGTGGCGTTGATCCTCTGCGGCAGTAACCTCGCGTGGATAATGCAGTGCCTGAACTGCTCGGATCCATCATCCTAGTGCAGTGTCGAGTTCGTCGGGTGTCAAGGTCGACCTCAGACTTCCTTCTGTTGTTGGCATTCTCCTTGGGCGCAGCCAACGTAAGCACCACGCTGTGATCCTCATGAATCGGTGAAGTGAGGAGAATCGGAGAAGGAGCTCCGGCTCCGTGACCACCTTTGACGTGATGGTGCGAGAGTGGATGCGTTGCTCGAGCACTTCTTCCGAGGAGGAAATTGGAGTTTCAGGCTGAGCGTTAGGCCAAGTCGAGCGTTAGGCCAAGTCGTCCCTGCCAAGGGGGGCCTGACCACCAGAGTGGATGATCCATGAGCTCTCCTGATGTTATCCCCCGAGAGGCGCAGTCGGCCGGGTTGTCTCTTCCGGGAACATGAAGCCATCGTCCTTCTGGAAGTGCCTCTTGAATTGTTGGCCATGTAAGTCTTCCATCGAGAGGCATGAGCCTGAATCCAGTAGAGTGTGACCTTGGAGTCGGATCAAATAGTAACTGGAGCTGTGGACAGGCTTAAAACGGTACGTGTGTGTGCGACTAATTTCGTGAGCAAGGCGACGGCGCACAGTTCCAATCGCGGCAAGGATACCGGCTTGATCGAAGCGACCTTGCTCTTTGCTGCTAATAGGAGAACCTTGACATCGTCAGTGTTGATGACACGAAGGTACACCAGGGCTGCGTACCCTCGTTCGGACGCGTCGGCGAATCCGTGCAGTTCGATTTTCGCGTCCTTGGCGCCTGTGTTCAACCAGCGGTTGATCCTAAGCTATTCAAGCCTTGGGAGTTCCTCCAGGAAACGACTCCAATGGCAGGCGTCTGCTTGAGGGAGCGGGGCGTCCTAGTCCAGCTTCTGCAACCATGCTGATTGAAGTAAGATTTTTGCGCGGATCACTACTGGTGTCAACTATCCGAGCGGGTCAAATAAACGCGCGGTCTCCGAGAGGACCTTCCTCTTGGTGAAATTCTCAATGGTGCAGCCTTGAATGGAAAATGCGAAGGTATCGTCCACCAGGTGCCACTGCAAGCCCAGCGTTGCATGACCCTCGTGTTCCCACGACCGCGAATCTGCGAGACAGTGATCCGCAGGAATGCCGACGAGAATTTCAGAATGGTTGGCGGCCCATTTTTTCAGCAGGAACCCGCCCGCCATGCACAGCTGACGGAGCTCGGATTGCTTCGCGATCGCCTCGTCTTTCGTGTGTGTTCCGGTTACAATGTCGTCGACGTAGCTCAGTCGTGTCTCAGTACGGCGGAACCTCGCGGAAATCTCGCGTTTTCGTCGGCGAGATGACGAAGAGTACGAGAAATGGCGCGCACGACAGACCCTATGTCACCGTGTTCGGTACTCGCGAATCGAATCGTTGAGTGAATGACGCCAGAGAATGCGTTGAAGAGAATCTCTGTCCTCGAGTGCCACAAGGATTTGGCGGTACATTTTCTCGATGTCCGTCACAATCGCGTATCGGTGTCATCACCATCGGGTTAGCACATCGGCGAGCGATGGCAACAAGTTAGCGCCGACCAACAGCTGGGAGTTTAGTGACTCACCGGACCTTGTACTCTGAGATCTGTTGAATACCACTCTGAGTTTGGTCGACGAGCTCGATTTTCGGAGCACTCCATGATGAGGCAGATAGCATCATGCCTGAGATTCCGATGATCTTGGCATTGCCTCCATGTGATGCAACTCTTCGTATTTCTTTAGAAAGGCGTGGTACAGAAGTCCGAATCGAACGTCGCGCTCCATGGCGGTGAGCAGTCGCTCGGCTGATTGGCGGGTATCACCAAGTGCTGCTGGCGGCGCGGCAAATGGCAGTCGCACAACGTACCTCCCTGCAGCGGTGCGGCTATGAGTTCGAGCAAAGAGTTCCTCGCATCGTTGCTCGTCTGGCGTGATGGACACTGAGGCGGAAGGTTCCTTCTCTTGCTCCCAAAAACGTTGCATGAGCGCGGTCAGCTCGTGGTCGGCGGTGCACTGGAAGGAGCTGTGTGGAGTCGCTGAGAGATTCTCGCTGCAGCCTCCCGAGAGAATCCATCCGAGCAGAATATGCCGAGCGACGGGAATATGCGGATCGCCCTTTCGCAGGCCCTCTTGCAGAATGATGGAGCACACTTCCGCGCCGAGCAATAGCTCGATAGGATCGGCGGCCGAGAATTGCGGATCGGCCAGCTGGAGACCTTCGATGTGAGACCATGTAGTAGTCTTATATGTCGTAGCTGCTCTTTGATATAACGAGACGTGGCAGGATGAAAGCAACAGCGGTGACTCGAGCTCCATTGATTCTGGAGGTGAGATTGAGAGACACTTTCGCGCGACAGGAACCCGAGGGTGAGCCGCTGATGCCGAAAATTGAGATTGCCGCGCGGGATCGCGGCAGGCGTAAGCGCTGGACTAGCACGGAGATCAAGGACACTTCCAATCCTTGATCGATCAGGACTCAAATTCTCGCGGTAGCGAACAGAATGGCCTTGCACTCGTTATCTTGGGGCTCAGCGGTCAACACGCTTGCGTCGGCGAGTTTCGCAGTGACGTTCGCTTCATGCAAGAGTGTGTAATGTCTCGCCTTGTACGAGAAGCACGTCTTCGTTGACTGGCATTTCGCGATCGGGTGCGAACCGAGACAATTGTAACATAATCGATGTGTTTCAGCGACGGACTTTCGCTCGGATGCGGATTTCGACTTAAATTGTTCGCATATCATTATGTTATGCCGACCTCTGTACAGAACGCAACCAGGAGCGTCGGCTACGTTTGGCGACGTGCGACTTCGCAATTCGCGGTGGATCTTCAAAGACCTTAGTGGCCCTTGGTTTTGCGGCCTTGAGAGTCAGAGTTCGCTTCGTGATGAAGTCCAACAACATGTCGTAATCTGGCAAATCCGTGGAATCGTTCCTACTCTAGGCGCGTTTTCGGGTCGAAAAGCTCGATGATGAAGTGATTGAAAAGGTCGAAGCCATGTGAATCAATTGGTCTCCCTATCCTTTCTTGGCCGTTGACGGCACTGATTGCGGCATTGTAGATGCGACTAAGTTCCTCGGCGGTATCGCTTTTCATTTTCTGCACTGCGGTGAATGTACAAAAATTGAAGCGCGACAACTCCTTTTTGTTCTCGTAGTGCTTGCACAGCAGCGCTATGTCCACGCGCGCGAGTAATTGTCTCCGGTTACGGCCAACGGACGTATTAATGCGTCCGCGGATCCTTCCAAGCAATGCTTTAAGTGATGAAACTTTTCTACGTTTGAGATAGATGGATTATTGCCAACGATGGACAAGAATATGTCTCCAAACGATGGCCAGTCTTCAAACGCGCTCGAAAACGATCGGATTTTTAAACGCGGCAGCCCTGATTTGGTAGAACAATCGGTTCCCGATTCACTCGGAGGAGCTGTACTTGATTTCTCAGCCTTGAGCTTTGTTCGGTAATTGTTCAGCAGGCTGCGCTGCTGCACATACGTGATTTCAGTGGAATCGGCGAATTGAGACTGTATTGTACTCACTCTGATCGAAGGCTTCCTTGTAATGTGCTCGGATGAGCTCGTGCTGTTTTTCGAACTTCGCCCACAGCTGATCGAGAAGCGCTGAGCGGGTTTCGATGGCGTGGAGGGTGATGTTGGCCATCCCCATCTTCTTCAAATTGACCACTGATCTGGCCATGTAACCGTGGATGTCACTCTGAGTGGTCAGCAAGGCGTTTATTTCATCACTCATGATTTCACTTGCGTATGTTTTCTCTCTGTTCCTTTAGATAATACGCGCACTGAACGCGATGATACTCCCGAACGAATAACGATAAATTCGGCGAAGGCGAATCCGACTCGAAGGACCAGCAATGTTCGACAGCGAGTTAGAGCGAGAGCGGTAGCGAGAAAATTTTGAATGAGACGGCGTTTTGGCTGAATTTTGCTTTACGCGAATTCTTAATTGCGAAAAAAAATGCTCAAACGCGGCGGTTTTCTGGCGGCGGAGCGTCTCCTAAGCGGTTGCACTTGTAGCGAAGCGTTGACTTGAGAACAGCGAAGAAGAAGAGAATCATTGCTTTTCGGTTTTGCCTTTTATGCTCTTTTAAGAACAAAGGCTTCCCTTTGCGTTCGCCTATGAGATTCTCGCAAAATTGAAAATTTTGAGGTGACCCTCTGTTTCGGGCGGCGATTGGCATTTCGAGTGCGATGGCCAAGCGGTACGCTATTGCCATGCGCGCCCACTAAATCTGGATTCTTGATTGGGATGTACGCATCTTACGCGTTTTGCGTCATGCGATCGCGCGTGCGCTGCGACCGATCTGAGTTGGTTCGCCGTTATAACGGTTGAGATCTGCATACGTGCGACGTGCGGCTTAGCTTATTGTTTTTCGACTTTATTGACGAGGTGATGGCCAAGTTTAGGTTTTGGAAACCTCTAAGGACGCTTGGAATCCTTCTAGAAGCTTCCGATCCGCATGTCACACGTACGCCAAATCGGCAAAAACTGTCCGTGTTAGCTATATCTCGAACACCAACATTACTTCATACTTTTCAAGAAAGTATAGAGAAGCTATAGAGATACAAAAACACCTTCGTGAAACAATCGTAATGACTACAACATAAATAAAATATGGAAAACCATTCTCCTGGTTATTGACCGATTTCCTTCCCCCCCCTTCCACAATTCTCTTCTTTTCCCCTCATCACTCCAACAAGTAGCGTAATATAAAAAGGAACGACCCGGAGGAACAGCTCAATATCAAGCTGCTCTTTGTCCTGATGAAGTGAAGGACTGCAAAGTTCACGAAACGTTGGCATTCCAAGAATGGATCTGGACACGGAGGAAACCCGCGAAACGCATAATCTTTATAGATGAACGCATAATCTTATAATATTGATAATATTAATACAATTAAATAAAAGTATATGGCTCAAGTAATAAAATTAAATAAATGTATGTTAAGAAGGGCTACGAGCTAAAATAAAAAGTTTAATATATGAGTTAAAGCAAAGATACAAATAAGTAGATTACATTAAAATGAATATTGAAATTTAGAGAACCTTTTCAAATTCGCTTGCTTTAATTTATATATTAAATTTTTTATTTTTGC